>WNWK01009433.1:0-76758 GCA_009830355.1 Cherax destructor | reverse complement strand
AACCAACCCCTCATATCTGGTAACTACTGCCCCAAATTTTTTTTTTATCCAATACACTTAAAAAATGTGCTCTTTATTTCTATAAAAAAATTTTTTTTTTTAAAAAGATTCGGGCACTGGGCGTGCGAACGTATATACATGTATACGTTTGGACCGTTTAAGGGTTAAGGAACAAATTCGTTTGGTAATGGCACTTGAACAGCCTTCGGGAATGAATTATGACCAAACTCGGGGGTCCACTGTATTATTGTAAGTGCTTTTGTAAGTGTATTTTGGGGGTCTGAAACGGACTAATCTTATTTTGGGGTCTGAAACGGACTAACTAATTTACATTATTCCTTATGGGAACAAATTCGTTCGGTAACAGCATTAACAGCCTTCTGGAATAAATTTGTATGTCCGAAACTCGGGGTACCACTGTATTACATTATTTTTCCGATAATAAAATACAACCAGGAAAGATTGGTCATGGTTAACAGCATCCCAATAATTGAATCAGACCTATTAAAAACCCCTAAAACAGACTGGGTTGTAGGAGGCCCTAATCTGTCCCCTGGAATATTGGCAAAAATATAATATTTCCATTAATTTGAGCTAAATTCAAGCTACTTCAGTCCTGAAATCCCCCAATATCATCTCTATTTCAGTAACAGGTCTTCCATTCTATCAAAGAATACCAAGAAACAGCCAATAAAACCAAAAAAATCATCTGAGAAAATACTGCAAAGTTGCTTTTTTTAAACGTCAAAGTTTTTCCCATCATCACTGCATGGGGCAGGATCTTTTATATATGGTGCACACTCACCTCACAGATCCATTATCTCATATTATGGGCCAAAATTTACTGCTCACAGTGTATTTGAGTGAGCTGAGCTATGATGTGAACTACATCAAGGACCCTGGCCTCAATGATGTAGTTCTACATGTCAAACAGAGAAAAGGTTAATTTTAGAGGGCCCCAAAATAGAGAGGAGAGTAAACAAAAAGGCCAATGAAAAAGAGAGACTAGTGACAAAACACTGAAAGTGTTAAATAGAGAAAGGGGGGGACATGGGGGTAATTATACAACATGTCACCAGATAACATTAATACAAATTTAAGGAACTCATATGCCCCTACTGGCAAACTTCAAAACAGTTTTCAGATCTAATGGATGGTAAAATGCTAAAATAAAAAAAAAGAATGATGCATAAGAAAACCTAGATAAAATAGAAAAAGTCCGAAGGCATGCTATAAATTCATGAAACTGAAAACACTGAAATACCATGATGACTGTCAGAAAAGAAGACATTAAAGCAACACAAAATCATAAATGAACATGAAAAATATAAACCTTTTTGGACCATCAACAGAGGACAAAAGGCCATAATTTTAAATTAAGAACAAAGCATACCAGTGGTGGATTACTGGAATAGGACAAAAGAGGAGGCAGTTAATGCTACAACCACTAGAATATTTAAGAAATTATATGATAAAATAATCAGTAAAGATGGGACACCACAAACATAGCTTTATCAACAAATAAGTAATTACAAGGATTTTGTTTACAATCTACCTGGCAGTTTTGTTTGTTATTAAAAGAGAAAGAAAAGCAAGAGTAAAGAGAGGGCAGAGATATGTACAGTGAACCCCGAGTAATGAGCATAATTCATTCCCGAAGCCTGCTAAAGTGCCATTAACCCTTTGACTGTTTCGGTCGTATATACATGTATACGTCTTACGAGCCACTGTTTCGGACGTATCTATACGCCTAAATTCTAGCGGCCTCAAATCAAACAGGAGAAAGCTGGTAGGCCTACATGTGTGAGAATGGGTCTGTGTGGTCAGTGTGCAGTATAAAAAATCGGGCAGCCAGTGGCATTGTGGGAATGCCATTTCAGTAGTCCTTGTTCAGCATGCCTAGCGGTAAGAATTATCTGACTCCCGGCGCATCTGGGACTGTTTTCTTCCTCAATGATAGCTCTAACACAGATGGAAGTGTCTCTGAAGATGAATTTCATGGTTTTGAGGAGTTTGTGACTGAAAGCAATGCCCAGGATACCAGAAGGAAGGAAGGAAAAAGAAAGAAAGTAAGGAAGGAAGAGATGAGAGGAAGGAAGGAAGGAAAGAAGAGATGAAAGGAAGTAAAGAAGGAAGGAGGAAAGGAAGGAAGGAAAGAAAGAAAGGAAGTAGAGATGAGAGGAAGGAAAGAACAAAAGAAGAAAGAAAGAAAGGAGATGAGAGGAAGTCCACACACTTCAAGCGGTAAGGGAAGTTGATGGAAAGTGTCCAGTCATTATATGTGTATATATATATTATAGAACAATAGAAATAGGTAGGTTGGTAGGTAAGTAGGAAGGCAAGTGAGGTAAGTAGGTAGGTAAGTAGGTAGGTAAGCAGGTAAGCAGTAGGTAAGCAAGTAGGTAGCAAGTAGGTACGTAAGTAGGTATGTAAGAGGTACATAAGCAGGTACGTAATTAGGTAAGTAAGTAGGTAGGAAGGACTGTGGGAAGATGAGCATGGGACCCCATGAGTGTTGACAGGCAGAGGGTGGTGAGTGATGGTATAATATGTCATTTTGACAGCAGCTGCACCTGACTCAGCATATTTACAAGTCCACACACTCACAACAACCAGCTTCCAGAAGCCTAATATCAGTTCTATGAAGTGTCCAGTGACTATATATGCGTATATATAGAAACCAGAAGGAAGGAAGGAAGGAGATGAAAGAAAGGAAGGAAAGTAGGTAGGAAGGAATGTAGGAAGGCATGTAGGAAGGAAGGTTGGAAGGAAGGAAGGAAGGTTGGAAGGAAGGTTGGAAGGAAGGTTGGAAGGAAGGTTGAAGGAAGGTTGGAAGGAAGGAAGGAATGACAACCCAGAAACAACAACCAGCTTCCAGAAGCTAATAGCAATTCTATGAAGTGTCCAGTGATTATATATGCGTATATATAGAAATCAGAAGGAAGGAAGAAAGGAAGGACGAGATGAAAGGAAGGAAGGAATGTAGGAAGAAAGGTTAGAAGGAATGTAGGAAGGAAGGAAGGTCGGAATGATGACCCAGACACAACAACCAGCTTCCAGAAGCTTATAGCAGTTCTATGCACGTGTCCAGTGACTATGTGTGTATTTATAGAAACCAGAAGGAAGAAAGGAAGGACGAGATGAAAGGAAGGAAGGAAGGAAGGAAGGTAGGTATGAAGGTAGGTAGGTAGGTAGGTAGGTGGAGGTAGGGTGAGGTAGGTAGGTAGGTAGGTAGGTAGGTAGGTAGGTAGGTAGGTAGGTAGGTAGGTGGGTGAGGGGTGAGGAGGAGGAGGAAGGAAGGAAGGAAGGAAGGAAGGAAGGAAGAAGGAAGGAAGGAAGGAAGGTAGGAAGGAAGGTGGAAGGAAGGTAGGAAGGAATGTAGGAAGGAAGGAATGACGACAGACGACCATCAACCTAGGATAACTACCTAACACAACTGCCTGCTACTATTTTGAAGAAAACTGCTCAGAAGAGATGTTTTGTCTGTGCATATACAAAAACACCCACAAAATGCAGAGGCATTCGTTTTATGTGTGAGGAATATAAACACCACTGTGCATGTTTCAAAGAGTTCCACAAGCTGCAGAACTTTTATGAACATGTCCAGTGACTGTACATTTGTATATATATTATACAACAATAGTAATAAAGATTTTTTTGTATTGTTCATTTGTGTAAACAAGTTTTGTAAACAATATAAAGATACTAATGTTTATGCTATTATTGTGTTGCATACAACGAATGTATATATATACATTGCACCTATCTTGGCCTCACAGGCCACATAAGTTACGCAAAAAAGAAAATAGTGAAAAAACAAGAAATCTATGAATGGAAGTAAACAAATGTTTACTGAGTGAGCGCAGTCGCCGATGTTGCCATACGCGCTCATTTTCTGCCAACTTTACACCTCCATATCTCGGTAAGTATTGATGGCAAAAATCTGTTTTTAGGATAAAAACAATCAGAAAAATAATCTTAACATTTTGATAAGAAAAAATAATTTTTTTTTTTTCAAATATTTTGCAACAACAGAATGGCAGTCAGGATTGAGGGTTGCGACAGTCAAGAGGTTAAAAAACGAATTTTCTCCCTTAAGGAATAATGTCAAGTAGGTTAGTCTATTTCAGACCCCCAAAAATACACTTACAAAAGCACTTACAATATTATACTTACATAGTTGTACGATTTCCGAGGCGCTCGTAACTCGGGGGTCCACTGTACTAAACTGTACATACAAAAGGGTTACATTGTTGATTTTCATTTGAAGTAGTGAGTTGCGTTTAAAAAAAAATTCATGAACTATTTAGATTATGATCACATTCTTTTGGTTTCATCACATACATAACCTGGAAACACTAGTCCAGCATTTGTTCAGTCTCATGGTTGCCAGACTGGAGACATTCAACAGTAATGTATTTCTCCATATCATTATAAAGGAATTTATAATTCTAAAATATTCATTATATAGTGTACATCTTTTGATAAGCAAACAAATTTCAGTGTAATGTACCATATAAAAATACAAAAGTCCAATAAAACCTTACATGTACCTTGCCCCGACCAAAGGATATTTTATTGTATCCTGTGGGTCCAGTGGGCTGATGGCCAGTGCTTTCCAGAGCAACAAAATCATCCACATGGAGTGATGGGGGCCGAGAGGTGTTGGGAGGGCGAGAACGAAATGGATCACTCCTCATATTCATCCCTCGATTGAATGAACGTCCCCTCATAGGAGCAACTGCAGATGAAAATGTCAAGATTAACAAATGAGGAAATTATGAATCTTTATTCATATCACTGTAAATATAACAAGTTGTATATGATATTTAATGATAAAAAAACCTTAAGTGCATTGTAATAACAAAAAACCCTCATGTCACTTCAAGTTTATGAAGTTTTTTTTTATCAAATTCCATGACTGTAAACAAAAATTTTAAGAAAAACATAACTCAAATATATTTGTTGTATTAAAAAAATTATAAGGTGCAGTATTCTATTCAAGACTATATTTTGCTGATACCAAAAAAGCTTTCAAGGCAAAAGAACACCTCAGTTTACTTTTTCTTGGAGTTTCCATATCTACTTTTTTTTAACATGTTGGCCATCTCCCGCCAAGGCTGGGTGACCCAAAAAAGAAACACTTTCACCATCATTCACACATAATCTCTGTCTTTGAAGAGGAGCTCAGAAACAACAGTTTAGATGTCACTCCAAACACTCAATATCCCAAGCCCCTCCTTTAAGGTGCAGGCATTGTACTTCCCACCTCCAGGACTCAAGTCTGGCTAACTGGTTTCCCTGAATCCCTTCACAAAATATTACCCTGCTCACACTCCAACAGTTCATCAAGTCCCAAAACCATTCTTCTCCATTCGCTCCTATCTAACAAGCTCACACATGTCTGCTGCATGTCCAAGCCCCTTGCACACAAAACCTCTTTTACTCCCTTCCTCCATTCCTTCCTAGAACGACCCCTACCCCTCCTCCTACATTTATGTTTTACAATTAATTTACCTATCCTTAGCTTATTTAAATACAGTTCACACTTTGATTTCCAATTTCTAAAGTTTTATTCCTAAACCTGTCCTGTGCAAAGCATAACCCAGTAATGATAATACTGTACAAAAAAAATTTCATTATCACTATTGTATCTATAAAATTATTAGTTCTTACCAAAAGGTCTGCCTCTCTTGTCTGGTCTTATAACACCTGCACTATGCTTGTACCTGGGGGAGCCTTTACATAGCTTCTGTGGAGTAAGTGCTTGTGAGCCCTGACCCTTAACCAGTTTGTGCAATGTTCCTAATAAGTCATATTCTCCTGCATATTGACGGCAGGTTTCAAGTAGATTTGTTGGCACCTGTTAAGGAGAAAGCACAAGAGATATTAGCCCCTTCACTATATTATGAAAAAATCTATAATAAACCCACTGGTTTTATATTCAAAGTACAGTGGTACCCCGACTTACGATGGTCCCCAAACACACCCTTTTATGTAAGTTGATTTTTTTAAATGCTTTTGTAAGTGTAATTTTGGGGGTCTAAAAGGACTAGTCTATTTTACATCATTTCTTATGGAGATAAATTTGTTTGGTAATGGCACTTGAACAGCATTCTGGAATGAAAAAATATCGTAAGTCGGGGTACCACTGTACTACTTTGAATATAAAACTCAGTTTCAAGAATTGCTTATAATTTATTATCACTAACAGTTAGTCTTTTATAACTATATTTTAAGCACTATTTCCTAGATCCACCATAGCTGAAAGCATGTAAGATTGATTACTTCATAAAAATCCCTCAGCAGAAAGTGTGAAAAGAATGATAGAGACATGGAATTAACTAGTATGCTTCAACACTGGTGATCTTGCTGTAGTGTATAGTCTGGTCTCATCTACTGTATACATTAACAGAACTTACAGTATGTGAATACTAGTAAAGAACATCATCTGTGATTATACAGTATAGCATACATTTGGTAGAGTTGAATAATTTACAAAACACTAGAACTGTGGTAATTCAGAACTTTAATCATAAAATTCTGTTAACATTAATAATTCAAAGCCATCACAATTTCCAGCAAATTTAATGTATTGCTCGACTCACGAAATCATAATGACACGATTGCAAACAAACCATACCACAGGTGGGGTTCGAACCCGCGGTCAGAGAGTCTCGAAACTCCAGACCCAGTGGCTTACGTTATGGTCTGGAGTTTTGAGACTTTCTGACCGCGGGTTCGAACCCCACCCATGGTATGGTTTAATGTATTGCTATTATGAATACTAATTGCAGGTACCATGACAAATCTATTGCCCTATTACAGATACTGTCATAATCATAATAGGCACAAAAAATAGTTGCAGAACAAATCATATCCATTATTCATTCCAAGTCAGGGCTGAAAAAAGTCACACTACTGTATTTAGGTGTCAACTGTGGAATCATCACTAGAGGCAGTGGTAACAGTAGTGTACAATAGTGTCCAAACCTTATTCAAAATTCATTCTAAATCAAAAGTGATAAGGCACATCAAATTATAATGAAAGGGAAAATCTCTACTATTCAGAATGAAAAATGGGATGCTGGTTTCTTAGGACTCAAATCCCACAACCATGATAAAGTGACCCAACATCACAAAGAGTTTTGGCAGAGTAATGCATTCTCTGCTGCAAAAATGTCTGGAGCCATTATCAAACCCAAAAAGATAGCAAGTGTATTGTGAAATGCCTTAGCTACTTATCAAATTACAATTCAAGTTTTTTTTTTTAAATTATCCTTATCATCCATACCTTACCTAAAGCTCTTGCTTAACCCTTTCGGGGTTGGTGCCGTACTAATACGTTTTACAAGCAGGGGTTGGTGCCGTACTAGTACGCGTAAATTCTAGCGGCTTCAAATTAAGCAGAAAACGGCTGGTAGGCCTACATATGAAAGAATGGGTCTATGTGGTCAGTGTGCGCAGTATAAAAAAAAATCTTGCACCACACACTGCATAATGAGAAAAAAAAACTCCGACCGTTTTTTCGTTTAAAACAGCGACTTTGCAGTCTATTTTTGTATGGTATTTATTGATGTACAGTGGACCCCCGAGTAACGAGCACCCCGGAAATCATACAATTATGTAAGTATAATATTGTAAGGGCTTTTGTAAGTGTATTTTTGGGGGTCTGAAATGGACTAACCTACTTGACATTATTTCTTAGGGAAGTAAATTCGTTCGGTAATGGCACTCGAGCAAGCTTCTGGAACGAATTTTGCTCGTTACTCAGGGGTCCACTGTATTCTCGTTTTCTTGGTCTCATATGATAGAATGGAAGATATATTACAGAAATAGAGATGATTTTGATTGGTTTGACAATGACAAGTACCTTGAAATTGAGCTCAAAGTAGTGAAAATGTTTGATTTTCGCCGATTTTCAGGAGTAAACAAATCACACCATGCGTCCAATATACATCAACTGGCGAGTCTAATATTCTTGCACAAGTGCGCTGATATTATTTATACCATTTTTACAATGATGCAGTTGTATACATAACAGTAAATCTTCTATTTTTTGCGAGAATAAAAATTAAAAATGGAAAGCAAAAGTAATGTAAGAGGGGCCTGGAGACGTGACTAATGAACAGAGAAGATGTTATTTTAGTGCGAGGAATGTCTGCCTTGTTTATTCTGGACCCCATTTTGAAATTGGCATCGTTTGAAATTTGTGTGAAATTTGCCAAATTGTCATTTTCTGACCACTATTTTGGGTAGTTGAAATTGGTAGTAAATAGGCAGTTTCTTGTACTCAATCGATAGAAGAAATGGAGTTCTAGCAAAATAGCTATGATTTTAGTGGACTGGAACATTGGAATTGGCCAAAAATAGGGCTCAAAGTGGGTGAAATCGCCGATGCGTAAACATCTTCGAGACCGATAACTTCGCGAGAGCATAATTCCGTAAGTTTTCATTCAAATTTCAAACTTTTGATGTCGTTATGATCGGAAAAAGATTCTCTATCATTTCATAAGAAAATTTTTTTCCCCCCCTAAAACAATTTTCGATCCTGTGAACGTGTTTCCGAGAAGGCCTGTCGACCTCCAAAGGGTTAAAGTCATCACTTTCTAGTAACTCTCTTTAATATAAGAAGAGCACATGAAATTTGTTGACAGAGCAATTGTGGACTAGGCAAAGGGTGCCTGGCCAAACATTCCTGCGCTCACTCTAATGGTGGTAGTACCAAAGACGAACTTGGTAGCAATGTTCAAATTATGTTCTCATAAAAGTAAAATTTTTGGCTGGGGAGAGAAAATGTAGGGTTTACTACAAACAATGATTAATAAACATGACTGGTACAGTAGTTCCAGGGGGTTGGCTTAGTTCCTTCATCTGTTTTGGGCAGATATACCATATTTTGCAACATATAAGATGCACCTTTTCAAAATTTGACACTCAAAATCACCCTGCACCCTATATGACAGTGAAAGTCAGGCTTGGGGTCCAGCTTAAAATCTCAGTATGTCCCTTGTTAAGCAATTCAAACAACTTCAGAATTAAATTATATATGATTACTTGCATTTAGGTTCAGTAAATGACTGTTTTAATTCTTTAAACTATGGTGGTCAGGCAAACCACTAGCCAAAGGTGTTTACAGATTTCTGACCAGCATTACCGGTATATTTCCTATATCAACGTGAAACTGTGCCTTATAAAATAAAACAAACCTTCATTGAGGCACGAAATGCTTCAATTACTGTCTAATATTCAGCAAACAATGGAACAACTGTCTTTCCATTATAAACACCTAGCAGATATCTTGATATTTTAGTAAGGTTCCAATACTACTATGTATTGCCATGTTAATGTCATAAAAAAACAGTAGCAAATAAAAATATAAAAAACATTAATCAAAGAAGTATGGTAGTATTGTCATTTTATTATTCCACCATTATTCACGTTAAATTTAGGGTGCATCCTATATGCTGCAGAATACTATAATTATCATTAATAGGAAATATGAAAAGTTTGGAGGAATAACAAGTCTAACCAGAAAAATGTTTCCATTAGCTTGCTTTCTCTTAAGTTAGATTTCTTTAACTAAAAATCTAAATAGACCTTTGAGGTTTCATACATGCTTTCTTAAACTTCCTGTCTTCTCATAATAGCTATTCCTAGTTTTATTGTGTTTCTGCTGTCTCCATTTTTTTCTTTTCCCATATTTTCAAGTTTCTTTGTTTTTGCTGCTATTTTGCTCAGTTAAAACATCTGAACTGACATACAGTGGACTCCCAAGTTACGATCATAATTCATTCCAGAAGGCTGCTCAAGTGCCATTACCGAACGAATTTTCTCCCTTAAGAAATAATGTCAAGTAGGTTAGTCCATTTCAGACCCCCAAAAATACACTTACAAAAGCACTTACAATATTACACTTACATAAGTGTACGATTTCCGAGGTGAACGTAACTCGGGGGTCCACTGTATCTTTAAATTATATAAGTTATATTCCAGCAGAAGGAAGAACAAGTGTTTAGCCAAGCAATTATGTTCCTTCAATATACAGTCAAACTATTTTTATGCTGGATTTTAGAACTAGCAATATATTCTGAAAATTTTAATCATGCTGGCCTTCAGAACTATCAATATATTTTGAACATTATACAGCCAAGCATGAAGCATCAGACTCCAAAATATATCTGATTCAATGACATCAAAACTGAAATACTGTACCATCTATAAAATTTCTAGTGACAAAATGCTGTACTATATTGATTTACCATTTCTGAGTGGTCAGCATCTTCATATACAGGTGGTACAAGCCAGAAGGAAGGAATCTCTTCATCTGCAACAGCAATAGTCCACACAATCCTTGATGCAAATAGTGATTGCAGTGTTTCCATCTCAGGACCCACAGGCTCAGTCAACTCTACGTGGTTTCAACAAGAGAGAGAAAAACAATAAAAAATCAGGTTACTGTACTGGTTAATATTTTTTACTATTTCAACACTAGAAATATTAAAATTATGAAAGAAAAACAGACTTGGATTTTAATTCTGTACAGTGCAGTGCTTCCTTTACCAATACTGTATTGTTATTCCACCATTACACAGTGCCAATTGTTTGCAGACAGCAATTTAAAAAAAAATGGAGGTTTTAGTGGGAGTAAAGCGAGCAGTGCAGACTGAAATTGAGGCCAAATTGCAAGATATTCCAGAAGATACATAAAATAAGGGGCAAATGATTTTTTGTTTTTTTTCAGAAAACCAAAATACAGTCCCTGTTCAAGCAATAAGGCAGTGAGTGTGTTTACATGGACACCATCCTATAAAAAAATTAATTACCAGGTTCAAATTATTTTATATTAAGTGGGTACAGGTTTGGAGTAGTTAACAGTCATCCCTCAGGTTTGTATGTGATGTTCCACTGTATTAAAAAGGCAAATAAATGACTGCCAACAACTGCAATTAGAGGTCAGATATATGACCATACCATATACTAGCTTGTAAGCGGATCTTCAGCCCTGAACAAGTAACTTTTTTTTTAATTTGGAGTTAATAAGTAGAAGCTTTAAAGAATTAATTCAAAATAAAAAGAGGAACAAAGATCAGAAAATATTATTATTTTATTAACACATCGGCCGATTCCCACCAAGGCAGGGTGGCCCGAAAAAGAAAAACTTTCATCATCATTCACTCCATCACTGTCTTGCCAGAAGGGTGCTTTACACTACAGTTATAAAACTGCAACATTTACACCCCTCCTTCAGAGTGCCGGCACTGTACTTCCCATCTCCAGAACTAAAGTCCGGCCTGCCGGTTTCCCTGAATCCCTTCATAAATGTTACTTTGCTCACACTCCAACAGCACGTCAAGTATTAAAAACCATATGCCTCCATTCACTCCTATCAAACACGCTCACACATGCTTGCTGGAAATCCAAGCCCCTCGCACACAAAACTTCCTTTACCCCCTCCCTCCAACCTTTCCTAGGCCGACCCCTACCCCGCCTTCCCTCCACTACAGATTTATACACTCGAAGTCACTCTGTCTCGTTCCATTCTCTCTACATGTCCAAACCACCTCAACAACCCCTCCTCAGCTCTCTGGACAATCGTTTGGTAATCCCGCACCTCCTCCTAATTTCCAAACTCCGAATTCTCTGCATTATATTCACACCACACATTGACCTCAGACATGACATCTCCACTGCCTCCAGCCTTCTCCTCGTTGCAACATTCATCACCCATGCTTCACACCCATATAAGAGCGTTGGTATAACTATACTCTCATACATTCCTCTTTACTTCCATGGACAAGGTTCTTTGTCTCCACAGACTCCGAAGTGCTCCACTCACCCTTTTCCCTCATCAATTCTATGATTCACCTCATCCTTCATAGACCCATCCGCCGACATGTCCACTCCCAAATATCTGAATACATTCACCTCCTCCATACTCTCTCCCTCCAATCTGATATCCAATCTTTCGTCACCTATTCTTTTTGTTATCCTCATCACCTTACTCTTTCCTATATTCACTTTCAATTTTCTTCTTTTACACACCCTACCAAATTCATCAACCAACCTCTGCAGCTTCTCTTCAGAATCTCCCAAAGCACAGTGTCATCAGCAAAAGCAACTGTGACAACTCCCACTTTGTATTTGCTTCTTTATCTTTTAGCCTAACACCTCTTGCCAAGACCCTCGCATTCACTTCTCTTACAACCCCATGTATAAATATATTGAACAACCACGGTGACATCACACATCCTTGTCTAAGGCCCACTTTTACTGGGAAATAGTCGCCTTCCCTCCTACACACTCTAACCTGAGCCTCACTATCCTCATAAAAACTCTTCACTGCTTTCAGTAACCTTCCTCCTATTCCATACACCTGCAACATCTGCCACATTGCCCCCCTATCTACCCTATCATACGCCTTTTCCAAATCCATAAATGCCACAAAAACATCTTTACCCCTATCCAAATACTGTTCACCTATATGTTTTACTGCAAACACTTGGTCTACACACCCCCTACCTTTCCTAAAGCCACCTTGTTCATCTGCTATTCTGCTCTCCGTCTTACTCTTAATTCTTTCAATAATAACTCTACCATACACTTTACCTGGTATACTCAACAGACTTATTCCCCTATAATTTTTGCACTCTCTTTTGTCCCATTTGCCTTTATACAAAGGAACAATACACGCTCTCTGCCAGTCCCTAGGTACCTTACCCTCTTCCATACATTTATTAAATAATAGCACCAACCACTCCAAAATTATATCCCCACCTGCTTTTAACATTTCTATCTTTATCCCATCAATCCCAGCTGCCTTACCCCCTTTCATTCTACCCACTGCCTCACGAACTTCCCCTACACCCACAACTGGCTCTTCCACACTCCTACAAGATGTTATTCCTCCTTGCCCTACACACGAAATCACAGCTTCCCTGTCTTCATCAACATTTAACAAATCCTCAAAATATTCTCTCCATCTTCCCGATACCTCTAACTCTCCATTTAATAACTCTCCTCTCCTATTTTTAACTGTCAAATCCATTTGTTCTCTAGGCTTCCTCAACTTATTAATCTCATTCCAAAACTTTTTCTTATTTTCAACAAAATTTGCTGATAACATCTCACCCACTCTCTCATCTGCTCTCTTTTTACATTGCTTCACCACTCTTTAACCTCTCTTTTTCTCTCCATATTCTCTTCCCTCCTTGCATCACTTCTACTTTGTAAAAACCTCTCATATGCTAACTTTTTCTCCCTTACTACTCTCTTTACATCATCATTCCACCAATCGCTCCTCTTCCCTCCCGCACCCACTCGCCTGTAACCACAAACTTCTGCTGAACACTCTAACACTACATTTTTAAATCTACCCCATACATTTTCGACCCAATTGCCTACACTCTCACTAGCCCATCTATCCTCCAATAGTTGTTTATATCTTACCCTAACTGCCTCCTCTTTTAGTTTATAAACCTTCACTCTCTTTTACTTACTGATTCTATTTTCCTTGTATCCCATCTACCTTTACTCCCACTGTAGCTATAACTAAAAAGTGATCTGATATATCTGTAGCCCTCTATAAACATGTACATCCTGAAGTCTACTCAACAGTCTTTTATCTATCAATACATAGTCCAACAAACTACTGTCATTACGCCCTACATCATATCTTGTATACTTATTTATCCTCTTTTTCTTAAAATATGTATTACCTATAACTAAACCCCTTTCTATACAAAGTTCAATCAAAGGGCTCCCATTATCATTTACACCTGGCACCCCAAACTTACCTACTACACCCTCTCTGCATGTTTCTCCCACTTTAGCATTTAGGTCCCCTACCACAATTACTCTCTCATTTGGTTCAAAAGTTCCTATACATTCGCTTAACATCTCCCAAAATCTCTCTCTCCTCTTACACTCCTCTCTTCTCCAGGTGCATACACGCTTATTATGACCCACTTTTCGCATCCGACCCTTATTTTAATCCACATAATCCTTGAATTTACACATTTATATTCCTCTTTCCTTCCATAACTGATCCTTCAACATTATTGCTACCCCTTCCTTAGCTCTAACTCTCTCAGATACTCCTGACTTAATCCCATTTATTTCTCCCCACTGAAACTCGCCTACCCCTTCAGCTTTGTTTCGCTTAGGGCCAGGACATCCAACTTCTTTTCATTCATAACATCGGCAATCATCTCTTTCTTATCATCCGCACTACATCCACGCACATTCAGACAACCCAATTTTATAAAGTTTTTCTTCTTCTCGTTTTTAGTAGATTTGTACAGGGAAGGGGTTACTAGCCCATTGCTCCCGGCATCTTAGTCGCCTCATACGACACGCATGGCTTACGGAGGAAAGATTCTTTTCCACTTCCCCATGGACAATAGAGAAAATAAAAGGAACAAGAGCTATTAAGAAAAAGAAGAAAAACCTAGATGTGTGTATGTATATATATGCATGTGTATGCCAGTGTAGTGTGACCTAAAGTGTAAGTAGAAGTAGCTAGATATACCTGTTATCCAGCGTGTTTATGAGACAGAAAAAAGACACCAGCAATCCTACCATCATGTAAAACAGTTTCAGGTTTCTGTTTCACAGTCACCTGGCAGGACGGTAGTACCTCCCTGGGTGGTTGCTGTCTACCAACCTACTATTTTATCGATTAACAGATAATGAGTCGATTTTCCAGAAGTTAAAGATGCAAATATTGTCAAGAATGTCTTACCTTTTACTTCAGATGGGCAAGCGTGATCTAGAAGTGTAATCAATTGAGAAATGTCATCATAAAGATTTTCCATCACTTCTTCTTCACAACCTTCTGCCTGTAAAAAATATTGAACAATCTTAAATCATACATGAAAAATAAAGGTAGTAGTATCTGACAGAAAGGTACAACAGATGAATGGAATAAAATATACTGAAACACAAAAGTGTAAGCTCTAGATAAATTTGTAAAAACAAAATATTTTGTCAAGAATATTACATAATAACAGACTCATACAATGGAGGGGATTCAAATCCATGGCAAGCCAGTCCCGAAACTTGCCAGCCAGTGCCTTAACCACTGTACCATTAATTAGCATGCTGGCCAGCTAGTTATTAGGACTGGCTCACCATGGATTCAAACCCCATCCTTTCTGTGGGTTGCTCATTATCATGCTAATATGATTTTACGAATCAACATAGAGATGATAGAAAATGATAATGAATCAGTCATACTGCATGTAAAATACATGCAATGACCGAGTAAAGAAGAAATTTGCTTCACTATGGCAAAACTGGGTATGTGTAATATGCAACATGCAGAATACTTACAATAACTTGTTTCTCCAGCAGTTTTATTGGATGAATGCGTTCTTGTATCTCCTCTTCCTTTCTTGGTTCTTCTCTTTTCACTTCTTCCTTCTTTACTTCTTCCTTTTTTGCTTCTTCCTTTTTAACTTCATCCTTCTTTACTTCATCTTTCTTTATGTCATCCTTTTTTACCTCATCCTTCTTAACCTCATCTTTCTTTGCTTCTTTCTTTACATCTTCCTTCTTTGTTATTTCCTTCTTTGCCTCTTCTTTCTTTATTTCTTCCTTCTTTATCTCTTCTTTTTTCACTTCTTCCTTCTTTACTTCCTCCTTTTTTACCTCTTCATTTTTAACTTCTTCCTTCTTTTCTTCAGCAGCCTCAACCCCCTCCTGTTTACCCTCTGTCTCACTTTCTTTTTCTGTAGAGACCTTTTTATCTCCTTTGTGTTGTTCAGCTGGTTCTTCTTTAATGATCTTTTCCTTTTCTTTCTCTTTTTCTTTTTCCTCTTTTTTAATGATATCCTTTCTATCCTGGGAGTACTTTGAGAACTGCATTTCATACCCTCCTGGCTTCCACCCAAGGTAATTAGCCAACTCTGAGGCAGAAACAATCATTGTTCGTGACACTGAGGAATCATCATTTATCAGAAGAAACTCGCAAAATTCTAATGCTCCCTGGAGTGATGTTAAGTATTCATGTGATTCCTTTCTGAATGTTGAAGTGAGCCTTTTGAAAAGACTAATGAGGCAAGCCTTTTTTTTCTCCATTACACTAAAAGAGAAGGAAAAATTTATGAACATTCATACAAAATCTATCACAATCTTATTGCTAGCATATGTTCTGTCAGTAGTATAAACCATATGAAAAGGAAATAAAGAAATGTGATTTATTGTGCATTAACCCTTTCGGGGTCGGTGCCGTACTAGTACGTTTTACGAGCAGGGGTCGGTGACGTACTAGTACGCGTAAATTCTAGCGGCCTCAAATTAAGCGGGAAATGGCTGGTAGGCCTACATATGAAAGAATGGGTCTGTGTGGTCAGTGTGCGCAGTATAAAAAAAAATCCTGCAGCACACACTGCATAATGAGAAAAAAAAAATAAGACTGTTTTTTTTTGTTTAAAATAGTGACTTTGCAGTCTATTTTCGTATGGTATTTATTGATGTATTCTCGTTTTCTTGGTCTCATTTGATAGAATGGAAAATATATTACAGAAATAGAGATGATTTTGATTGGTTTGACAATGATAAGTACCTTGAAATTGAGCTCAAAGTAGCGAAAATGTTCAATTTTGGCCAATGTTCAAGAGTAAAGAAATCACACCATGCGTCCAATACACATCAACTGGCGAGTCTAATATTCTTGCACAAGTGCGCTGATATTATTTATAGCATTTTTACAATGATGCAGTTGTATACATAACAGTAAATTTTCTATTTTTTGTGAGAATAAAAATTCAAAATGGAAAGCAAAAGTAATGTAAGAGGGGCCTGGAGACGTGACCAATGAACAGAGAAGATGTTATTTTAGTGCCAGGAATGTCTGCCTTGCTTATTCTGGACCCCATTTTGAAATTGGCATCGTTTGAAATGTGTGAAATTGGCCAAATTGCCATTTTCTGACCACTATTTTGGGTAGTTGAAATTGGTAAATAGGCAGTTTCTTGTACTCAATCGGTAGAAGAAATGGAGTTCTAGCAAAATAGCTATGATTTTAGTGGATTGGAACATTGGAATTGGCCAAAAATAGGGCTCAAAGTGGGCGAAATCGCCGATGCGTAAACATCTTCAAGACAGATAATTTCACGAGAGCATAATTCCGTACGTTTTCATTCAAATTTCATACTTTTGGTGTCGTTATGATCGTAAAAAGATTCTCTATCATTTCATAAGAAAATTTTTTTTTTTTCCAAAAAAATTTCGACCCTGAGAACTTGTTTCCGAGAAGGCCTGTCGACCCCAAAGGGTTAACAACAAGAGTGTATAAAGTAAGTTATGTTCCACTTGAGTCAAAAAAAAAATTATTTTAGAACTGTGCCTCTCAAATAGCAAATAATATAAAAAAAAAAAGAGCCATCATCCCAGTTAAAATTAATACAGTGGACCCTCGGTTTTCGTACTGCTCCAAACTTGGACAATTATGTAAGTGTATTTTTGGGGGTCTTAAAGGACTAATCTAATTTACATTATTCCTTATGGGAACAAATTTGTTTGGTAACAGCACTTAAACAGCATTCTGGAATGAATTAATTACGAAGACCGGGGGTCAACTGTACTATACTACTGTGTTAAAAATAAAATAAAAAATTTGTTATTTCTCATTGGCCATACAAACATTACAGTAGATATATATCATACAAAATTTGATACAAAAGTAGTTCCAAAAGAGAGCCACTAATTATGCAATGCATTTTGGACAAACTAATCATAAGGCTTACTCTAGTTAAATCTAGACCTAGCATATTATTTAACACAACCTGTGTAGCTCACTAAAATCACAAATACCTTGAGACAGGTTGAGAATGACAAATGGTCAATTACAAGAGATTTACACAGTACTGTATTTACATTGGTTCAATGATCTGCATTTTATGGAGTGACTAAATAAAGTGGTGAAATCATAGCATGACACTTTACAGTTAATTTATATAACATTTATGTAATAAAAGAAACCTGAAACTGTTTTACATGATGGTAGGATTGCTGGTGTCTTTCTTCTGTCTCATAAACACGCTGGATAACAGGTATATCTAGCTACTTCTACTTACATGTAGGTTACACTACACAGGCATGCACATGCATATATATACATACACACATCTATGTGTTTCTTCTTTTTCTTAATAGCTCTTGTTCTTCTTTATTTCCTCTATTGTCAATGAGGAAGTGGAAAAGAATTCTTCCTCCGTAAGCTATGCGTGTCGTATAAGGCGACTAAAATGCCGGGAGCAATGGGCTAGTAACCCCTTCTCCTGTACACACTTACTAAAAAAACGAATAAGAAAAGCTTTATAAAACTGGGATGTTTGAATGTGCGTGGATGTAGTGCGGATGATAAGAAAGAGATGATTGCTAATGTTATGAATGAAAAGAAGTTGGATGTCCTGGCCCTAAGCGAAACAAAGCTGAAGGGGGTAGGCGAGTTTCAGTGGGGAGAAATAAATGGGATTAAGTCAGGAGTATCTGAGAGAGTTAGAGCTAAGGAAGGGGTAGCAATAATGTTGAAGGACCAGTTATGGAAGGAGAAGAGGGAATATAAATGTGTAAATTCAAGGATTATGTGGATTAAAATAAGGGTCGGATGCGAAAAGAGGGTTAGAATAAGCGTGTATGCACCTGGAGAAGAGAGGAGTGTAGAGGAGAGAGAGAGATTTTGGGAGATGTTAAGCGAATGTATAGGAACTTTTGAACCAAGTGAGAGAGTAATTGTAGTAGGGGACCTAAATGCCAAAGTAGGAGAAACATGTAGAGAGGGTGTGGTAGGTAAGTTTGGGGTGCCAGGTGTAAATGAAAATGGGAACCCTTTGATTGAACTTTGTATAGAAAGGGGTTTAATTATAGGTAATACATATTTTAAGAAAAAGAGGATAAATAAGTATACAAGATATGATGTAGGGCGTAATGACAGTAGTTTGTTGGACTGTCTTGGTAGATAAAAGACTGTTGAGTAGACTTAAGGATGTACATGTTTATAGAGGGGCCACAGATATATCAGATCACTTTTTAGTTGTAGCTAAAGTGGGAGTAAAAGGTAGATGGGATACAAGGAAAATAGAAGCAGTAAGTAAGAGAGAGGTGAAGGTTTATAAACTAAAAGAGGAGGCAGTTAGGGTAAGATATAAACAACTATTGGAGGATAGATGGGCTAGTGAGAGTGTAGGCAATGGGGTCGAAGATGTATGGAGTAGGTTAAAGAATGTAGTGTTAGAGTGTTCAGCAGAAGTTTGTGGTTACAGGAAAGTGGGTGCGGGAGGGAAGAAGAGCGATTGGTGGAATGATGATGTAAAGAGAGTAGTAAGGGAAAAAAAGTTAGCATATGAGAGGTTTTACAAAGTAGAAGTGATGCAAGAAGGAAGAGTATATGAAGAAAAAAGAGAGGTTAAGAGAGTGATCAAGCAATGTAAAAAGAGAGCAAATGAGAGAGTGGGTGAGATGTTATCAACAAATTTTGTTGAAAATAAGAAAAAGTTTTGGAGTGAGATTAATAAGTTGAGGAAGCCTAGGGAAAATGTGGATTTGACAGTTAAAAATAGGAGAGGAGAGTTATTAAATGGAGAGTTAGAGGTATCGGGAAGATGGAGGGAATATTTTGAGGAGTTGTTAAATGTTGATGAAGACAGGGAAGCTGTGATTTCGTGTATAGGGCAAGGAGGAATAACATCTTGTAGGAGTGTGGAAGAGCCAGTTGTGAGTGTGGGGTAAGTTCGTGAGGCAGTGGGTAGAATGAAAGGGGGTAAGGCAGCCTGGATTGATGGGATAAAGGTAGAAATGTTAAAAGCAGGCGGAGATATAGTTTTGGAGTGGTTGGTGCTATTATTTAATACATGTATGGAAGAGGGTAAGGTACCTAGGGACTGGCAGAGAGCGTGTATTGTTCCTTTGTATAAAGGCAAATGGGACAAAAGAGAGTGCAAAAATTATAGGGGAATAAGTCTGTTGAGTATACCAGGTAAAGTGTATGGTAGAGTTATTATTGAAAGAATTAAGAGTAAGACGGAGAGCAGAATAGCAGATGAACAAGGTGGCTTTAGGAAAGGTAGGGGGTGTGTAGACCAAGTGTTTGCAGTAAAACATATAGGTGAACAGTATTTGGATAAGGGTAAAGAGGTTTTTGTGGCATTTATGGATCTGGAAAAGGAATTTGATAGGGTGGATAGGGGGGCAATGTGGCAGATGTTGCAGGTGTATGGAATAGGAGGTAGGTTACTGAAAGCAGTGAAGAGCTTTTATGAGGATAGTGAGGCTCAGGTTAGAGTGTGTAGGAGAGAGGGAGATTATTTCTCGGTAAAAGTAGGCCTTAGACAAGGATGTGTGATGTCACCGTGGTTGTTCAATATATTTATAGATGGGGTTGTAAGAGAAGTGAATGCGAGGGTCTTGGCAAGAGGTGTGGGGTTAAAAGACAAAGAATCAAATACAAAGTGGGAGTTGTCACAGTTGCTTTTTGCTGATGACACTGTGCTTTTGGGAGATTCTGAAGAGAAGTTGCAGAGGTTGATGGATGAATTTGGTAAGGTATGTAAAAGAAGAAAATTGAAAGTGAATATAGGAAAGAGTAAGGTGATGAGGATAACAAAAATATTAGGTGACGAAAGATGGGATATAAGATTGGAGGGAGAAAGTATGGAGGAGGTGAATGTATTCAGATATTTGGGAGTGGACATGTCAGCAGATGGGTCTACGAAGGATGAGGTGAATCATAAAATTGATGAGGGAAAAAGGGTGAGTGGAGCACTTCGGAGTCTGTGGAGACAAAGAACTTTGTCCATGGAAGTAAAGAGGGGAATGTATGAGAGTATAGTTATATCAACACTATTATATGGGTGTGAAGCATGGGTGATGAATGTCGCAACGAGGAGAAGGCTGGAGGCAGTGGAGATGTCATGTCTGAGGTCAATGTGTGGTGTGAATATAATGCAGAGAATTCGGAGTTTGAAAATTAGGAGGAGGTGCGGGATTACCAAAACTATTATCCAGAGGGCTGAGGAGGGGTTGTTGAGGTGGTTCGGACATGTAGAGAGAATGGAACGAAATAGAATGACCTCGAGAGTGTATAAATCTGTAGTGGAGGGAAGGCGGGGTAGGGGTCGCCCTAGGAAAGGTTGGAGGGAGGGGTAAAAGAGGTTTTGGGTGCGAGGGCTTGGATTTCCAGCAAGCATGCGTGTGCGTATTTGATAGGAGTGAATGGAGACAAATGGTTTTTAATACTTGACGTGCTGTTGGAGTGTGAGCAAAGTAACATTTATGAAGGGATTCAGGGAAACCAGCAGGCCGGACTTGAGTCCTGGAGATGGGAAGTACAGTGTCTGCACTCTGAAGGAGGGGTGTTAATGTTGCAGTTTTATAACTGTAGTGTAAAGCACCCCTCTGGTAAGACAGTGATGGAGTGATTGATGATGAAAGTTTTTCTTTTTCGGGCCACCCTGCCTTGGTGGGAATCGGCCGATGTGTTAATAATAATAAAAATTATGTAAGATTTACTAGGTGTATTTTAACAATACTAGAAAAGGTGTTGGCTGATGGGGAATTTTTGGCCTTTTCAGACAGTGAGTTCCAAATTTTTGGGCCTTTTATTTGTATGGAGTTTTTGAACAAGTTGAGATATACACGTGGAATGTCAAAGAGATAACCTGTTCCTTGTATTGTGTTCATATGTTTTCTTGCATCTCTCCAGACAGAATTTAAGTTCTGGGTTATTGTTTCAGGTGAAATCCTGTAGATATTGCATACACAGTGGAAAGTGTGAATATTCTGTATGTTAATCAAATTTAAACTTTTAAATAATTAAAGGGACGTGTGCTGCCTGAAGCCTAAATGAGTAATTATTCCGAGAGCTGATTTTTGCTGAATAACAACAGATTTAAGATGATTAGCTATAGTTGATCCATACACACAGATACCATAGGTGAGGTATGGACTGATTAAAGAGTAGAACAAAGTGAACAAGGATGTCTGGGGGACACAGTAATGTATTTCTGAGTGAATGCCCACTATTTTGGATTTTTTTTTTTAGAGTTGTTCTGGATGTGTGTGTGTTGAATTTTAGATTGTTGTCTAGGTGTATACCCAAGAATTTACGCTCATCCTGCCTACTAATTAGTGTACAGTGGACCCCCGAGTTTCGGTCACCTCAGAAATCGAACAATTATGTAAGTTTAATATTGTAAGTGCTTTTGTGTGTGTATTTTTGGGGGTCTGAAAGGACTAATCTAATTTACATTTTTTCTTAAGGGAACAAATTCGTTTGGTAATGGCACTTGAACAGCCTTCTGGAATGAATTATGAACGAAACTCGGGGGTACACTGTATTTGTTAACATTTCTGTTCAAATGAACACTGTTAGCAATTATGGTAACGAGTGCATTTGGATTGGCATTTGAATTAATGAAAGTTGTTTCATCTGCAAACAGAATTGGTTTAAATTTTGTGAGGCATCTCGAAGGTCAATGGTGTAGATAAGAGATAGCAGAGGGCCCAAGACACTAACTTGTAGAATCCCAATGTTGAATGATCAGATTGCTGATGAGCAGTCATTAATGGTCACATTTTGATGTCTGTCACTCAAGTAAGATTTCATGCATGGTAGACTAAGTCGTCTTATTCCATAATGTTCTAATTTCAGCAGCAGAATGGTGTAGTGTACTGTTTTGAAGGCATTTTTTAAGATTGATAAAGAGGCCCACTGGGTACACATTATTTTCAAGAGAGTAGATTGAGCCTAGCCTTTTTATAGTTGTATCATCAGTACTTTGTCCTGGCCTAAAGCCAAACTGACATGAGTTGAAGATAATATGTTTGATTAGGAAATGTATATGTTTACATTATTTTTTCAAGGATTTTGAACAGTAGTGGAAAGTTTGAAACTGGTCTGCAATTATTGACTTCAGTTAAGTCACCACTTTTGTAGATTGGTGTAACTTTTGCTAGTTTAAGTATGTCAGAGAAAGTTTTGTCCTCAATTGATTTATTGAACAAATCTGTAATAATTGGTGATAACACATGATAAGCTTTTTTATATATTTCTTATACAGTTGACCCCCGGTGTTCGTCCTGCTCGAAACTCGCCCTTTTATGTAAGTGTATCTTTTTAAATGCTTTTATAAGTGTATTTTTGGGGGTCTAAAAGGACTAGTCTACTTTACATTATTCCTTATGGGAATAAATTCGTTTGGTAATGGCACTTGAACAGCATTCTGTAACGAAAAAATAACGAAAACCGGGGGTCCACTCTATATTAGTTCTAGGAAAGGATGGAGTCAAGGAGGTTGTGTGTACAAGGGGCTTGGACATACAGCAGGCATGTGTGAGCGTGTTAGATAGGAGTGAATGGAGGCGAATGGTTTTTGGGACCTGACGAGCTGTTGGAGTGTGAGCAGGGTAATATTTAGTGAAGGGATTCAGGGAAACCAATTATTATAGATTTAGCCAGACTTGAGTCCTGGAAATGGGAAGTACAATGCCTGCACTTTAAAGGAGGGGTCTGGGATAGTGACAGTTTGGAGGGACTATTCTAAACTGGCGTATCTGAGCGCCTCTGCAAAGACAGTGATTATGTATGAGTGAGGTGAAAGTGTTGAATGATGCTAAAGTATTTTCTTTTTGGGGATTTTCTTTCTTTTTGGGTCACCCTGCCTAGGTGGGAGATGGTTGACTTGTTGAAAAAAAAAAAAAAATGAAGTGAAGAACAGATAACTCTGTCAAAAAAACATAGCTTTGTCTAAAAAAGGCAAGTAAGCATTTAGTGAGAGGGTGTGTGAGTGCTGCATCATCGTTCACTTCCTCTCTTGCTCCATCCATTCCTTCATCTATCAATTCTTTCCATCCCTCAATCCATCTACTCCTTCCTTCATCCCTCTACCTATCCATGCTTTCCTTCATCTATCCATTCCTTCCTTCATTCCTACTTCTATCCATGCCTTCCTTCATTCCTACATTTATCCATTCCTTCCTTCATTCCTACATATATACATTCCTTCCTTCATTCCTACATATATACATTCCTTCCTTCATTCCTACATCTATCCATTCCTTCATTCCTACATCTATCCATTCCCTCCTTCATTCCTACATCTATCCATTCCTTCATTCCTACATCTATCCATCACTTTCTTCATTCCTACATCTATCCATTTCTTCCTTCATTCCTACACCTATCCATTCATTCCTTCATCTATCCATTCCTTCATTCCTACATCTATCCATTCCTTCATTCCTACATCTATCCATTCCTTCATTCCTACATCTATCCATCATTTCCTTCATTCCTACATCTATCCATCACTTCCTTCATTCCTACATCTATCCATTCCTTCCTTCATTCCTACATCTATCCATTCCTTCCTTCATTCCTACATCTATCAAGCCCTTCCTTTATCTATCCCTCCTTTCCTTCATTCCTATTTTCATCCATCATTTCCAAATCCATCCATCCCTTCCTTTATCTCTTCATCAAGCCCTTCATCCCTTCATCCATCCATCTCTTTCTTCATCCCAATATCCTTCCACCATTCCTCCATCTCTCCCTCCCTTCCCTCTAGCATTCACCTGGAATTCTGCTTAAAATAGCTCATAATTATTAAATCAACAGTCCTTGAACAATTTATAATGAAAAGGATAAGACTGCACAAAACATGCATAACACGAATACAAAATAATGCAGTTTCATGAAAAAAATAGAGGAATGCAGATTAAAAATGTCCTAATTATAATTTTTACAAAATTTAGCCAAACTCTAACACAAATAATATTATATCATCACACATGCATAAATACATATACAGAAAATATCAGTGAATCTATCAAAATTAACACTTCACGGACATTCATTAATCACTGATCCTAGATGCAGTAATTTTTTATTTGGACACATCCATACTAACTCAATATTTGTTACAACTAGCCTTTGAGTTTCTCAACACTTTCCTCACTAATACGCATCCATTCAATCCTCTCCTTAAGTCCATGACACCTCAACATAGAAAGTGGACCCTCGGTTTTCGTTGAAAATTCTTTCCAGAATGCTGTTTGAGTGCAGTCACCGAATGAATTTGTTCCCATAAGGACAAATGTAAATTAGATTAGTCATTTCAGACCCCCAAAAATACACTTACAAAAGCACTTACGAAAATACACTTACATAATTGTTCGAGTTTGGAGGTGAACGAAAACCGAGGGTCCACTGTACTTATATTTATACTTTTTCCCTAACATTTCTACAACTGTAGACTCCTGCAACAACCTTTGAACCTGCATGCTATTTTTTTTAACACGTCGGCCATCTCCCACCGAGGCAGGGTGACCCAAAAAGAAAGAAAATCCCCAAAAGAAAATACTTTCATCATTCAACACTTTCACCTCACTCACACATAATCACTGTCTTTGCAGAGGCACTAAGATACGACAGTTCAGAAAATCCCTCCAAACAGCCAATATCTCAATCCCCTCCTTTAAAGTGCAGGCATTGTACTTCCCATTTCCAGGACTCAAGCCCATCTAAATCAATTAACTGGTTTCCCTGAATCCCTTCACAAAATATTACCCTGCTCACACTCCAACAGCTCGTCAGGTCCCAATAACCATTTGTCTCCATTCACTCCTATCTAACACGCTCATACATGCTTGCTGGAAGTGCATGCTATGTAAAAAAAAAAAAAAATCACTCAATTATATAACATTCCCTTTTTTCAAAATTTCTAAAAAAAAAAAAAAATCACAACTAGTATATAACATTCCCTTTTTTTTCAAAATTTCTAAAAAAAAATTAAACAAATAAATATTATATGCATTACACATAATATGCATTACCTTTTGATGTGGTAGAATCCATAGTCATGTTCCATAAGGTGCATCAAAGCTCTGAGTACTTGCTGGATTGATTGATGTGAACTGTGCAGGTTCCGAAGGTGGTCTATCAATGCATCCACAATAGGAATCAAAGTATCTTTATTTGGTACACCACTTAGTGTTAAAACTGTTGGTGTAATACTCTGTATATCCCCTTGCATGCTAGATTCCTGAGCAACATGCATTGCATTTTCATGATCACAAAGATACTGAATAATTGTTATTATGCAGTCTTGAGCTTGCATGTGAGCATGAGACCCACTGGCAGCAACATTTAGGATACGGCACCACAGAGCCACCAAGCCAGTATACTTGTCTTCTCCTTTGGCTACATTTGTAGCTAAAGTGGGAGAGCCTCCCCTCAGTAGGTGAAGTACAGCAGCCTTCGTAGGTGCATGAGACACTAACAGAGCCAGCATATTGAGAACACGGCCAGTTTGTAAAGAGCAAGGTCCAAAGTCTTCTCCAGAAGCCCGCTGATCCAATCGATGTGCCTGAAGAACCAGATCCAAAATCGCACGGCCCACTAGAAGCGCCATTGGTGCAGCAAGGTCAGAGAGAGCAATACACATTCGACGTAAGAGATGCATCAAAGGTGGAAAACTTGTCAGCCCTAAACGCATGATGATCTCATGGATGTTGGGTGAAAGGCAGTAAAGATGAGCACTCCATAGTTTACGAAGATTAATAATCTGAGAGGACTCCTCATCAGACAGTGCTGTACGGGTTTGAATAGGCAAGGGGAGTGGCAGTAACTCTATGATTAAGCTGATTACTCCCATAAATGTATGAGGGCCAGTTAAGAGGTACTTGAAGACCTGTTGGAAAATATGCATTTTTAATATAAAAATTAAATTCATTTCCTGTGAATTTATAACTTTAAAACAGTCTATGTTATTCACAGATTGCTTAAAAAAATATTTAAATAAAGTTATAAGAAATGCAAGTAGAAGATGAGTGGTAAATTATATAAAGCATATCTGTAGTGGAGGCTATAATACTTCCTCTTATTGGTATACAATATTTCATACTAAATGATTTATCACCTAATAAAGCCTCCTTCTATTAACCCTTCAATCCTCTACAGATATAAAGTTCAAGAATGTGACGTAACTACTGCTATACAGTAGGGCCTCACTTATATGGCACGTTAGGTTCCAGGCTACTGCCGGATAAGCAGACTTCACCGAAAAGAAGAACTCCATTTTTTCCATTTATAAATGCCAGATAACAGGTTTACACTAACATATATTAAGTTAGCAATAGAACTAGGCATTAAAAAGTAAAATACACACACAGTACACTCATTATTTACCTCAAAATATTTGTAGTCTTAATGTAGGGCAAAAGGTGAGTATAGTATTTACTGTAAGAAGTCAGGTGTGGTAGGTATGGTAGCCCTCCTGACCACCCAACCCACACATACTATACTATGATGCTTAAAGTGCCCTAGAGTGATACAATGCATATACAGTACAGTAGACCCCGGCTAACGAACAAAATTCATTCCAGAAGCCTGCTCAAGTGCCATTACCAAACGAATTTACTTCCTTAAGAAATAATGTCACGTAGGTTAGTCTATTTCAGACCCCCAAAAATACACTTCAACAAGCACTTACAATATTATACTTACATAATTGTACGATTTCTGGGGTGTTCGTTAGCCGGGGGTCCACTGTACACTCATTACTTACCTTAAAATATTTGTAGTCTTAATGGTCTTAATGTAGGGTGAGAGGTGAAAAGTATTTATTTGTAGAAAGTCGTGTGGGAGGTTTGGGAAGTGTGGATAGCCAGCCAGGGCAGCCCTCCCCTCCCCTCCCCACCTACAGGTAATGTAAACAAACCAGGCGAACGCGTCTGGTTTTCGTTCTACAAGTAGCCTGGCTACCACAAGTCCTGCATGTTCACTGAGTTTAATAGTTTCTATCAATTACCTTTAGATGCCATCATAAAGAGATAAGTAATGAATAATTCATGCCGAGAATTGTATATACGTAAAAGCGTTATGTATGTTATGTATTAAGGGGAGTGACGTAATGTTTTCCCTCCGCCCGGCAACCACATAGCATATAAACAGCATGTTTATATGCTTTGTAACGTGCTTCTTATATAATTTTGAAGAAAATGTCTTAGATGGATTAATGAAAATGTCTATATTAATGTAAAAACAGACATTTAATGTGCCCAAGAGTGATTATTATTAGTATTACGTAATGTTTTCCCTCCGCCCGGCAACACATCCATAGCATATAAACAGCATGTTTATATACTTTGTAATGTGTTTCTTATATAATTTTGAAGAAAATATCATAGATGGATTAATGAAAATGTCTATATTGACGTAAAATAGGACATTTAACCCTTAAACAGTCCAAACGTATATATACGTTCACACGCCCAGTGCCCCGAATATTTTGAAAAAAAAAAAAAAAATTATAGAAATAAAGAGCACATTATTTTAAGTGTAATAGGATAAAAAAAAATTTGGGGGCCAGTACTTACCGAGATATGAGGTGGAGAAGTTGGCACTGGATGCTCACCTGACAGCAACAGGAGTCCTGCCGCTTGCGGAATTGTTGCCGATATACCTTTTCTTCTCTTTTTTTTATTATTTTATATAATTTTTATGTTCTGATAATTATAATTTATAGTATTTCTTGTGATTTCATAGCCAGTCTTTGTTCTGACACTAATATTAGGCACTGAAATTGTACTCAAATGATAATAATAATGATAGTGCATAAAAATAATAATAATAATGATAGTGCATAATAATAATAATAATAATAATAATAATAATAATAATAAAGTTCCCTTGAAGCATTATGTAAGATTTGTGTAGCTGCCTTATCTCATCTGATCTCCACTAATGATGACTGGTGACATTTGATGAGGGGTGAGGGTAGTCTTATATTTTCTAATCAGTCCAGTAATTACAGTGATGACATTTGATGAGCTTACACTGCTTCCCTTTATTTGTTATGCAAACCTGTCTGTCTGTCTGTGTGTCTGTCTTTCTGTCTGCCTGTGTGTCATCACCTTTCCGTCTGCTTGTCTCAGACAGTAGCTCATAAACCAACTAGTATTATGCAGATCACAAGCACATTATATCACTTTGTCTTGATTTTTTTAGTTATCCTAGGTAATTTACACTATGTATAATTGCATTTACGTATGTGTTCCAGTGAAATAGAGACAAAGAGACAGATAGATACAGACAGACAGACAGAGATAGACAGCCAATCAGGTGTTTGCCGCGCTGTTTGCTCTAGCTGGCCCTCAATTTAACTGGTGCTCCCACAAGGTACTAAGTGGTCCCAGATTTTTTTAATATGGCACACACCGAATGTTAAGACCCATTCTATGCTGACCAGGCATCTCAGGCCAATCATGCCAAATTTGGAGGCAGGAAAATAAAACATATATATACGTTTGGGGCAGTAGCAGTACTAACGTATACAGTGGTACCCCGACTTACGATGGTCCCCAAACTCACCCTTTTATGTAAGTTTATTTTTTTAAATGCTTTTGTAAGTGTAATTTTGGGGGTCTAAAAGGACTAGTCTATTTTACATCATTTCTTATGGAGATAAATTCGTTTGGTAATGGCACTTGAACAGCATTCTGGAATGAAAAAATATCGTAAGTCGGGGTACCACTGTATATACGTTTGGACCGTTTAAGGGTTAATGTGCCCAAGAGTGATTATTACATAATAGAGAGATGAGCTCACGGAAAATGTAAACAAACTGGGTGGCATGTGCCGTATTTGAAAGACCGCTTGCCGTATAGAAAGTTTTGGTCATAATTTGAACTCGCCGTATGAACGGAACGCTGTAAGGCGAAACGCCGAAAAGTGGGGCCCTACTGTACATAGATATCTCAATGAACTAGATGCAACACATTTTGCTAAATTCCTGCATCAGTTAAAAGCATTTTGGACAAAAAAAAAATTGCCAAATTTTCTAGTAATAATGAGCTGAACTCAACAGTTGGATAAATGCCGAAATGCTACTGATTCCCTAAGTCCATGTGTTTTCACTTTTATTGTTTATATTTTTATGTGAATACACACATCACATAAAACAGGGTTTCATACCTAGTCTTGGGTTGGAAAAAATTCCAGTATTATAGCTATAACTGAATCCTGCTGGAAGCAGAAAAAAATAAAGGTGGCACTGGATTATTATTACAGTCTTTGCAAGAGCTAAACCAGAGCAGGCAGTGAAGTTATATTGTCAGTTAAATCATACCTAAAACCAATACCAAACACTACAAAAATTTTTAAATAAAAACTCATTAACCATTGAAATAAGGAACAATGGACACACACAACTGTTTAATACTTTACATTCCAACTGCTCAATCATCTGAAACTGATGTCAAGGCATAAGCTAAAATACTCGAAATGATCAATGACCAAATGGGGCAATGCATCATCTATTAATTTCTGGGAAAGTTTTGAATGTGCCATTGCTAATAAGAGCAATGTAAAGCTGGTTAGTAGCCTACCTGGGATGTAAATATCCTTGATGCAACTTTTATCTACAAATAAGAATTTAGTCAAACATGTGGTGTACCAGTAGACCATAAATTAAATGTAAGAAATTTTCATCAAATTGTATCACTTTTAATATTAATGTCCTTAAGAAAATACACATTAGTTGAAGAAGCATGCAGCACCAGATTTAAAAAAAATATATATATTTTGATAAATTGTATGAGCTTTTATAATCTTACTTGGAATAAAATCATGGACAAAGCTTGGAAGAAAGGCTTAAATGGCACTTACGAATTTGTAGAATGTTTCAACATACTCTACTATACATTCCTCCCTCCCCTGAATATACTGTAACATACTCCTCACATTAAACATTATTTCAACTACCATAACTTAGATCTGAACAACAAGCTCTAACTTAAGTCCTGCCTAAAGTACAGTTAACCCCAGGATTTCGTACTTAATCTGTTCCAGAAGGTCGTTCTAAATCCAAAAAGTATGAAAACTGAAGTAATATTTCCCATAAGAAATAATGTAAATACAATTAATATGTTCCAGACACCCAAAAATATTATCAAAAAAATAATTTTTTTAAGAATAACTACAGTTTTACATACAGAAAATAATGAGAAATAAATATAAAGCACTAATTTTAATGATAAATGAACATTACATACCTTTATTGAAAACTCTTGTTGGTGTATTGAAGAAGGCGAGGAGGGGAGTGGGAGTTGAGGTTATTGTTTGGAAAGGGAATCCCCCTCCATAAGGACTTCAGGTATCAAAGCCCTCTCTGGGGTTACTTCCCTTCTTTGTCTTTTACAGCCTTTGCTGGCCTTAAATTCACTAACAGCAGCACTCGTTCCAGGCATTTTCTTTACAAGATCTGCATGCAACTGCCTTGCCTTTTCGCAAATGATCGACTCCACAACACTATCTCCCACTAACTGTTTTTCGTTGATCCACACCAACAACAACAACTCCACATCTTCGATTGTTTGTGATCTCTGTTTCGTTAGCATATTTACCCCTTTCGCAACTTTAGCTTCTTGATTTCTACTTTCTTTACCAAAGGGCTAGGACTAGGAATTTTCTTTGGGCCCATGGTTGCTTATTTCGCAGTCGCAATCAATAAACAAGCACAAAAATTGCGAAATGTTTCTGATGAATGCTCACTCAACCAGTGACAGAGCCAGACTGAGACACGTACGCATGAGAGTGGCGACGTCCCGGAGGGCGGGTGGATGCATCTGATACGTACGATTTCCGGATTGAAGTACGAAATCCATTCCAAAACTTTGCCCCAAAAAAGTGTTCTAATTCCGAATTGTACAATATTCAGACCGTACGAAAACCGGGGATCCACTGTACTACATAACTCATACCTCAATTAAGAAACCAGGATGGAATGCCTCTTTTAGTGTATTCATAGTAACAACTTAATAAAGATATAAATCCCGTCTTACAAAAATGAATTTAAATTAAAACACTAATTATTATATTCATATGTAAGACTGGAGTGAATAGAGACAAGTGGTTTATGGGTGCTGACACCCTCCTAGTGTTTGATAAATATAATAGTTATGTACAAAATCATGAAAACTGGCCAGCCAAATTTCAGGTTTTGAAGTTTGGATTTTTTTTTTTTTTTAATTTGGGGAAAAATTATTTAAGATCAAAAATTCTCCCACAGAGGTCAAAAATTTCCCCACATAGTGGAAGAAATTAGGTGTGGAGTTACTAAAAGTATTATTCAGAGAACTGAGGAGGGGTTGTTGAGGTGGTCTGGTCAGTTGCAGAGGTTGGAGTACAATAAGATGACTTGGAGGGTGTATAAATCTGTAGTGGAGAGGAGGAGGCGTAGGGGTCATCTTAGGAAAGGTTGGAGGGAGGAGATACAAGAGGTTTTGTTTGCAAAGGGCCTGGGCATACAGCAGGCATGTGAGTGTGTTAGATAGGAGTGAATGGAGACAAATGGCTTTTGGGACCTGACGAGCTGTTGGAGTGTGAGCAGGGTAATATTTTGTGAAGGGATTCAGGGAAATCAGTTAGCCAGACTTGAGTCCTGGAAATGGGAAGTACAATGCCTGCACTTTAACCCTTAAACTGTCCAAACGTAGATCTAAGTTCACGTTCGATTTTACATGCTTTCTTATGTAAAAAAAAACGTAGATCTGCGTTCGGAGCGCTACACAAGTGAATGTAGATCTACATGTGGACAGTTTAAGGGTTAAAGGAGGGGTTTGGGATATTGGCAGTTTGGAGGGACATCTAAACTGTCGTGTCTGAGCGTCTCTGCAAAGACAGTGATTAAGTACGAGTGATGGTTGAAGTGTTGAATGATGAAAGTTTTTTCTTTCTTTTTGGGTTTTTCTTTCTTTTTGGGCCACCCTGCCTCAGTGGGAGACGGCCAACGTGTTAAAAAAAAATTCCCCTTAGGCATGACATCTCCACTGCTTCCAGCCTTCTTCTTGCTGCAGCATTTGCAACCCATGCTTCACATCCATATAAGTGTTGGTACCACTATACTCTCATATATTCCCTTCTTTTCTTTCATGGATAACGTTATTTGTCTCCACAGATACCTCAATGCACAACCCACCTTTTTTTCTTCATCAGCTCTATGGTTTACCTCATCCTTCATAAACCCATTCACTGACATATCTACTCACAAATATCTGAACATATTCACTTCTTCCCTACTCCCTCCCTCCAATGTAATATCCAATTTTTCTTTACCTAACTCGTTTGATACTCTCATCACTGTGTCAACTCCCATTTTGTATTTGATTCCCCATAATTTAATCCTACCCCTCTTCCCAACACCTTAGCATTTACTTCTTTTACAACCCCATCTATAAATATGTTAAGCCTAAACTTATATATGGTATATAAAAAGAAAAATGCATAAATATACTTACTTCAGCCATCATCTTTGTCCAAAGACTTTTGGCCAGTACTTCTTCTCCTTCTGCCTTTGAGTACACTGGCTGTGTATACACCAACAAAATGCTAATAACTTCTTGCTGCAGTTCTTGGGCTTGATTGTAATACTGGGATCCAATAGGGAAAGACTGAAGCAAAAGGTATGTTTGCACAAGAGGAACAATAGCGGACAAGTCCTTAAAATTGGTATTTCTTGCCTGAATAACATAGGTAAGGATGTTCTTGAGTAAAATCAATGTAGGCTGTATTACTGCTAGAAGTATAGCACCTTCTGAACAAGTAAAGTTTGAACTATGGACAGATGGCTGAGAGTACATGGAACAAAGCTTAGTGAGTAAATTTGTTAAATGTGTGTGACAGTCTGCAGAGAATAGCTGTACTGTTGCAAATTTGTACTTTAATTCCTCTATAAGTTCACCATTATGGTCCTCGGGTGCAAGGTTAGACACAGAATACTTGGGTACAGTTAAATACTGAATAATACGCAAGTGTGTAACTATTTCACCAGAAAATTTATCAATTTTCTCTAACTGATCTTTTAAACTGCTTGAGAGATTTGCTAAATTATCATAGGTGAAATTTTCTGAGGATCTTGCTACTGATATCCAAGGAATGATCTCACAAAGTTTAGCATGTTCGTCCAACTTTGGTCCCTCTCTTGTTTCTTCATAATCTATTAATTCCAGCAACTTCCCACTATATTGCTCTAGCATCTCCACATTTTCTGAAAATTTCACAGTTAGTGTTATAAGGTCCACAGCATATCCATAACAAGCAAGTCTTGTTGGTGCATTATCCTGATCATCACCTGCTCCAAGTTTAAGGTATGGAAACAATATTTCTATATTCTTTCCAACACTCAACAATGATGTAATAGCCTGACGGCCAGCCAGCGTAAGAAGAAGTGAAGTTAAGGTATTAAAATGAACTACTGCTTGAGAGTAGTCAGTGTTATGGGTAGTAGCCAACAATGCTAGAGCATCTAATTGTTGGAGAGCATGAAAGGTGTGCAACATTTGCATTCCCAGCTGATGCAGAGAAGTATCGACATTTCCCTCTTCACGCCCATCCTCTCCTAGCTGAAAAAAAAGCAAATGTTTAATTATTCAAGCAAAGCTTAGCTAATGAATAGTTATGCCAGCAACACAATGAAACTGACCACAAAATATTATGTAACTTTACTTTGTAGCCTGTGTGTAACTTATTATTTCATCAGTTAATGTGTTTCATGTCAATTAAGCAGGTATTTCAAATCATATGAAAATTTATTAATATTCAGACTGAGATATATAAATGAATACTGTAATTACAAATACAGGAGGCCCCATTTATAACCAGTTAACTTATTATTTGATTTAGACATTTTTTAAAATGTGAAATAATGTTGAAACCATAACCTAAATTACATATAGAATTTTAAATATTACCAAGTAATCTTAATACAGTATACAGTTGGACAACTTTTAGTTAGGAGTCTATATTGGAGACAAATTATTATGTTCATGGAAAGAACTAAACACATAAGGGTAATACATCACTGGACATCAATGGAGAAAAAGATGAAGAAAAGAGAGGTGTTGAGGGAAGAACACATGCTGAAAGAGTTATATTTCATAACGCAAATTGGTGTCAGTTAAGAAATCAAAGAAGCTGCAGCTAAAGTGGGATTATCAAAAAGAAGAGAGAGGACAAGGAAAAGAAGCATGTCAGGAAAGGCATCAGAAATTTGGAGGCTTAGAAAGTTGGGTTTGGTTGTAAGGTTGTTTAACATGTTTATAGATGTGGTTTTAAAATAAGTAAATGCTAGGGTGTTGGGGAGAGGGGTTGGATTAAATTATGGGGAATCAAGTACAAAATGGGAGTTGACACAGTTACTTTTTGCTGATGATACTGTGCTTTTGGGAGATTGTAAAGAGAAGTTACAAAGGATAGTGGAAGAGTTTGGGAGGGTGTGTAAAGGAAGAAAGTTGAAAGTGAACACAGATAAAAGTAAGGTGATAAGAGTATCAAACGAGTTAGGTAAAGAAAAATTGGTTATCACACTGGAGGGAGGGAGTATGGAAGAAGTGAATGTGTTCAGATATATGGGAGTAGACTTATCAGTGGATGGGTTTATGAAGGATGAGATAAACCATAGAATTGATGAAGAAAAAAATATGGGTGGTGCATTGAGGAATCTGTGGAGACAAAGAACGTTATCCATGGAGGCAAAGAAGGGAATGTACGAGAGTGTAGTGGCACCAACACTTTTATATGGGTGTGAAATATGGATTGTAAATGCTGCAACGAGAAAGAGGCTGGAGGCTGTGGAGATGTCGTGCCTAAGGGAAATGTGTGGTGTAAATATTATGCTGAGAATTCGTAGTGCGGAAATTAGGAGAAGGTGTGGAGTTACTAAAAGTATTACTGAGAGGGTTGAGGAGGGGCTGTTGAGATGGTTTGGTCATTTAGAGAGGATGGAGCAAAATAGGATGACTTGGAGAATATATAAATCTGTAATGGAGGGGAGGAAGGGTAGGGGTCATCCTAGGAAAGGATGAAGGGAAGGGGGTAAAAGAGGTTTTGTGTGAATGGGGTTTGGACATACCGTAGGCATGTGTGAGCATGTTAGATAGGAGTGAATGGAGACGAATTGTTTTTGGGGCCTGATGAGCTGTTGGAGTGTGAGCAGGGAAATATTTTGTGAAGGGATACAGGAAAACTGGTTAGCCGGACTTGAGTCCTGGAGGTAGGAAGTACAATGCCTGCACTTTAACCCTTTGAGGGTCCAAGCCATTTAAAAATTTAAAGAATTTAAAGAAAATTTTTTTTTTTTTTTTTTATGAAATGGTAGAGAATATTTTTCTGAAGGTAATAAAATAAAAAGTACGAAATTTGATGTAAAATTGACGAAATTACACTATCACAAATTTTACTGCATCAGCGATATTTACGAATTGCAATTTTGTCAAATTTGACTCCTATTTTAGGCCAATTACATTATTCCAGTCGACCAAATTCTTAGCTATTTCATTAGTATTTCTTCTATTTTATCGATTGAGCACAAGAAACTGCTCAATTAACTATTTTAACTACCCAATAAAATGATCAGAAATTGGTAATTTGGGCACACAAAGTTCAAAATATTCCAATGCAGGCATTCCTGGCACTAAAATAATATTTCCTCTGTTTATTAGTTACGTTTTCAGGCTTTACAGATGAATTCCATTTTGATTTTTTACTCACATAAAAAAATAAATTTACTGTTATGCAATATTGTAATAATTGTATAAATAATATCAGCGCATTCGTGAACGTATATTAGACCCACCAGTTGACGTGTATTGGACGTGTGATGCTATTTGTTTACTCTTGAACATCGGCAAAAATTGAACATTTCCACTACTTTGAGCTCAATTTCAAGCTATTTTCAATATTAAAACCAATCAAAATCATCCTATTTCTGTAATATATCTTCCATTCTATCAAATGAGACCAAGAAACCGTGAATACAATCATAAAAATCATATGAACATACGTACACCGCAAAGTTGCTGTTTTAATCCAAAAACACGGTCGCATTTTTTTTTCTCATTATGCACTGTGTGCTGCAGGATTTATTTTATATGGTGCACAGTTACCACATAGAACCATTCTCTCATATCAATGCCCAAATTTACCGCTCACAGCTTATCTGAGTGAGCTGAGCTTATGGCGATGAACTTCAGCTTGGACCCTGTGGACAAAGCGTAGAACTACGGCTTGGACCCTCAAAAGGTTAAAGGGGGGGTTGGGGGTTGGGATATTTGCTGTCTGGAGTGACATCTGAACTGTCGTAACTGCGTGCCTCTGCAAAGATGGTGATTGTGTGTAAATGATGGCGAAAGTGTTTCTTTCCTTTTTGGGTCACCCCTGCCTCGGTGGGAGACTGCCGACATGTTGAAGAAAATAAAAAATAAAAAAATAACCAATGTTGGTGCTGTAGATCAATGCATAATTCATAGCACTTTCAAATTTACTGTAGGCAGCAAATTTTGCCCTAGACCTGAAAGAATGGGATTTTATGATGGGTATGCGCAGTATACACGAATCCTGTCTCAAACAGTGCATAATGGGAACAGCTAACTTCTAACACTGAGTTGGGGTTAAAATAGAGATTTGGGGGCATATTTTACAGTGGTTTTCATGGAAGAGAATTTTTTTCTGAAAGTAATGACACCAAAAGTATGAAATTTCATGGAAAACTTATGGAATTATGCTGGTGCAAAGTTAATGTTCTTGACGCAATTTATGCATTGGTGGTTTCACCATAAGCCAATTACATTGCTCCTTTCAACTAAATTCTTAGCTATTTCACTAGTATGTTTTCCATTCTATTGAATGAGCACAAGAAATTGCCCATTCAACTATTTCAATTGTCATATAAAGTGCACAGCAGTCGGTAATTTAGCCAATGCTACAAAAAATATAAAAAATACTAATTTAAAAATAGTCCAAAACAAACAATGTAGACATACCATACCACGGGTGGGGTTCAAACCCCACCCGTGGTATGGTTTGTTTGCAATCGTGTCATTACGATTTCGTGGGTAATGTAGACATTCCTGACTCTAAAACATTTCCTCTGTTCATTAATCATGTCCCCAGGCCTCTCCTATCTTACACTTTCCTTATATTTTGAATTTATAATCACACAACAATTTTCTAAATTTACACTATTTCTCGGATAATAAAATACAGCCAGGAATGATTGGGCATGGTTTATGGTGTTCCAATAATTTATTCACACCTATTAAAACCTATAAAAGAGACTGGGGGGTATAGGGGGTCTTACCTGTCCTCATGAAAATAAAATAAAAATATTTCTGCAAATTTGACCTCAATTTCAAGCTACTTCTAGTCCTTAAACCAACCAAAATCATCTCAATTTCAGTAGTATGTCTTCTATTCTATCAAATGATACCAAGAAACAGCCATTTGAACCATAATAAAACATCCATGAAAACAACTCAATGTTGCTATTTTAAACCATACACACGGTCAGTTTTGCTTTTCCCATCATCCATCACGTAGTGCAGGATTTTTTTTATACTGTGCACACTCACCACAAAGACCCGTTTTCTCATATCTAGGCCAAAATTTACCTATCACAGCATATCTGAGCGAGCTGAACTCATGATGTAGAACTACGTGAGGGACCGTGGCCTCCGTGACATAGTTTTACATGACGGCCGCTGAAAGGGTTAACAGCTACTAGAGCTACATTTCACAAGATTAAATTACAAGAGAAATCGTAACACTACCTGTACCAAACTCCTGGCAATGGTAGTAGATGGCTCAGGATGGGCAGCCATATAGTTTATACCATGACCACATGACAACATGCTCTCAAGAAAGCTTTTGATATCTGCAATCAAAGCGCCACTTTGCACTGCACCTAGAGCTCCAAGCAAGACACCCAAGGACTGTAGCAAATCACCATGATCAAACAGCAAATACAGCTGAGGGTAAGGATCATGAGGATTCTTGGGCAACTGGAACTGCTTGGAGCCTGGCAACCACCTGCAACAATACATTTTTATTAGCATCACACAGTACTGTACTGCTATTATCAGAAGAAACAAAATTCATTATGAAAGATGCACTATGAATCAATAACACAAATACAACAATCCTAATGTTCTTGTTTACCTTTACTACAGTATCTGCATCTTATGTACATTTATAGACATAAGTTAACCATTTTTTTCTCAGCAGAAATTTACTACCAAAAAAAAAAAAAAAAAAAAACATTTTAATCTGGACCACAATATTCTTACCCTTCCTTCTGAGTACAGGCACCGAATTCCCATCTCTAGGACTCTAAGTCCAGTTAACCGGTTTTACCTGAATCCCTGCAATCCCTTACTTATACTCCAACAGCAAGTCAAACCACAAAAAACATGTGCCTCCACTCAATCTGATCTAATGCACTTGGGTGTTCAAGCCCCTAACACTCAAAACCTTTACCCCTTCCCTTTGACTTATTTGGCTATTACATGTGAGATAGATTCTTCTCACCTGCAGTAAGGGGGAAAAAAAAAAGGACCATGTATCCAAGGATGATTAAAATCTAGCGTACAGCAGGAAATATCTTATACTTGCTAAGTTTCTACTAAACATACACTGAAACTCACAAAAACCACCTAAGACATACCTATGCGGTTGAGCAAGTAGCTGGTCGGCATACCTATACACTCTTAGTATTTCCCGCACACAAGAATTAATTGCTTGTACCACAGCATCAGGAATATTACTACTCCAATTTGAGGGTAAATCAATGCGGCCTTCTGCTTCATCAACTTCCATGGAATCATCATCAGGATTTAGTTGCTGTGAAATAAAAACTATTGTAATTATATTTCTTTAATTACTTACCCACCCACCTACTCTTACACTCTACCCATCCACCATCTCAAAAAGAGAAGTACAATATGACAAGAGAAAATTATGAAAAGCAACTTAAGGCAAGAGACCACAGTCCTCTGTCTTTTCATGACTCACTTTAATTAACAATGTTATCATCCACCATATATTGCCAGCCATAAGACAATATTTATCACAAAATAAACTATGCCTAAAGTTCAATGCAAAAAAAAAAAAAAAAAAAAATACAAGGATAGTGAGGCTCAGGTTAGAGTATGTAGGAGAGAAGGAGATTATTTCCCAGTAAAAGTAGGTCTTAGACAAGGATGTGTGATGTCACCATGGTTGCTCAATATATTTATAGATAGGGTTGTAAGAGAAGTGAATGCTCGGGTGTTAGCAAGAGGTGTGGGGTTAAAAGATAAAGAATGACACAAAGTGGGCATTGTCACAGTTGCTCTTTGCTGATGACACTGCTTTTGGGAGATTCTGAAGAGAAGTTGCAGAGGTTGGTGGATGAGTTTGGTAGGGTATGTAAAAGAAGGAAATTAAAAGTGAATAATAGGAAAAAGTAAGGTAATGAGGATAACAAAAAAAAATTAGGTAGCAAAAGATTGGATATTAGATTGGAGGGAATGAGTATGGAAGAGGTGAATGCATTCAGATATTTGGGAGTGGACATGTCAGCAGATGGGTCTATGAAGATTAGGTGAATCATAGAATTGACGAGGGAAAAAAGGCGAGTGGTGCACTGAGGAGTCTGTGGAGAACTTTATCCATGGAAGCAAAGAGGGAAATGTATGAGAGTATAGTTATACCAACACTCTTATATGGGTGTGAAGCATGAATGGTAAATGTTGCAAAAAGTAAAAGACTGGAGGCAGTGGATATGTCATGTCTGAGGGCAATGTGTGAATATAATGCAGAGAATCCGTAGATTGGAGATTAGGAGGAGGTGCGAAATTACAAAAACTATTATCCAGAGGGCTGAGGAGGGGTTATTGAGATGGTTCGGACATTTAGAGAGGATGGAACAAAATATAATGACTTTGAGTGTATAAATCTGTAGTGGAGGGAAGGCAGGGTAGGGGTTGGCCTATGAAAGGTTGGAGGGAGGGGGGTAAAGGAGGTTTTCTGTGCGAGGAGCTTGGACTTCCAGCAATCATGCGTGAGCGTGTTAGATAGGAGCGAATGGAGACAAATGGTTTTTAGAACTTGATGTGCTGTTGAAGTGTGAGCAAGGTAACATTTATGAAGGGATTCAGGGAAACCTGCAGGCCGGACTTAAGTCCTGGAGATGGGAAGTACAGTGCCTGCACTCTGAAGGAGGGGTGTTAATGTTGCAGTTTTATAAACTGTAGTGCAGGCATGCCTCTGGCAAGACAGTGATGGAGTGAATGATGATGGAAGTTTTTCTTTTTTTGGCCACTCTGCCTTGGTTGGAATTGGCCAATGTGTTAATAAAATAAAAATACAAAATTAAAAAATACAGTGGACCCCCGAGTTTCGGTCACCTCAAAACTCGAACAATTATGTAAGTGTATTATTGTAAATGCTTTTTTAAGTGTATTTTTGGGGGTCTGAAATGGACTAACCTTCTTTACATTATTCCTTAACCCTTTCAGGGGCCAAGGCCATTTTTGGAAGGGGTGTGCCAGTGTCCAAGAATTTAAAAAAAAAAAAAAATCTTATTTTTTTCTTATGAAATGGTAGAGAATCTTTTTCTGAAGGTAATAAAACAAAAAGTACGAAATTTGATTGAAAATTGACGAAATTATGCTCTCGCGAATTTTGATGTGTCAGCGATATTTATGCATTGGTGATTTTGCCGAATTTGACTCCCATTTTAGGCCAATTACATTATTCCAGTCGACCAAATTCTTAGCTATTTCACTAGTATTACTTTTATTCTATCGATTGAGCACAAGAAATTGCCCAGTCAACTGGTTCAACTACAAAATAAAGTGATTGGAAATTGGTAATTTAGCCAATTTAACTCAAAGTTCAAAATATTCTAATTTCAAAATAGGGTGCAGAATAAACAATGCAGGCATTCCTGGCACTATACTAACATTTCCTCTGTTCATTAGTTATGTTTTCAGTCTTTACAAATGAATTCCATTTTGATTTTTTATTCACATAATGAATTTTTATTCAAACAAAAAAATGCAATATTGTAATAATTGTACAAATAATATCACCACATTTGTAAACGTATATTAGACCCACCAGCTGGCGCATATTAGACGTGAGAGGTCATTTGTTTACTCTTGAACATCAACAAAAATTTAACATTTCTGCTAATTTGAGCTCAGTTTCAAGCCATTTCCAGTACTAAAACCAATCAAAATCATCTCTATATCTGTAATATGTCTTTCATTCTATCAAATGAGACCAAGAAATCGCAAATACAACTATAAAAAGTATACGAAAAAACACTGCAAAGTCGCTGTTTTAATAAAAAATTATGGTTTCAGTTTTTTTTCTCTCATTATGCACTGTGTGCTGCAGGATTTGTTTTATGTGGTGCCCACTTACCACATAGATGTATTCTCTCATATCTAGGCCCAAATTTACCGCTCAAAGCTTATCTGAGTGAGCAGAGCTCATGACGTAGAACTACGGTTTGGACCCAGAACTCAAAGCCGTAGAACTACGGCACGGACCATGAAAGGGTTAAGGGAGCAAATTCGTTCGGTAATGATACTTGAGCAGCCTTCTGGAACGAATTATGACCGAAACTCGGGGGTCCACTGTATTAAATAAATATTCACGATCATTATGACTGTGTATTGTTGGGTTGATTATTTGTCATAGAAAAGCCCAACCATTGGACTGAAGATTTGCAACAGCCCTAGGGTCATCACTGAGTTAAGGGTAGAGTCATACTAACCAAAGGTATTATACAGTGGTAATATCATAACCAGGCTGCCAAACAACAGAACAGACTAGCTAAAATGATTTCTTTCATTAAAATCTGCAATTAGCAAATACTTTTCATTTCATGTACATATCAACTATAGTACTTTTAGTACTAAAAGTATTTGTCAGAGGGCTGAAGAGGGGTTGTTGAGGTGGTTTGGTCATTTAGAGAGAATGAATCAAAGTAGAATGACTTGGAGAGCGTATAAATCTGTAGGGGAAGGAAGGCGTGGTAGGGGTCGTCCTAGAAAAGGTTGGAGGGAGGGGGTAAAGGAGGTTTTGTGGGCGAGGGGCTTGGACTTCCAGCAAGCATGTGTGAGCGTGTTAGATAGGAGTGAATGGAGACGAATGGTTTTTGGGACCTGACGATCTGTTGGAGTGTGAGCAGGGTAACATTTTGTGAAGGGATTCAGGGAAACCAGTTAATTGATTTAGTTGGACTTGAGTCCTGGAAATGGGAAGTACAATGCCTGCACTTTAAAGGAGGGGTCTGGGATAGTGACAGCTGGGAGGGACTATTCTCAGCAGTCGTATCTGAGTGCCTCTGCAAAGACAGTGATTATGTATGAGTGTGGTGAAAGTGTTGAATGATGATGAAAGTATTTTCTTTTTGGGGATTTTCTTTCTTTTTGGGTCACCCTGCCTCGGTGGGAGACGGCCGACTTGTTGAAAAAAAAATAAAAAATAAACTATAGTGATTAAAGTATTTAAAATGTGGTAGCACCTTGGTATGATGGGTCTCTATAAAATGGATATTGGATAAAACTAATAAAAAATCTGGCCAAACAAAGGCTTGCAAGTCTACTGTATGGACAAGTCCAGAAAAATTATCAATGCAACAGATCATTTCTGCTGCATCGCATGGTGTTTGGTCCAGTCATACTATTGATAACACAGATTCAAGTCTGCCTTATGGCATGTTTGTTGTGTCTGGGATTTGGCCATGATCAGTTTGTTTTCACTGTTCCTAGGAAGCAGGGTCAGTGCTTCCCTCTACATTAGATGAAGAGAATGAACTTGAGTGTTAAGCAGAAACTTGAATTAACCCTTTCACTGTCTCCCACGTAGATCTACATTACTGACGCCAATTTGACTTACACAGATGTACCTCTTATTCATAGTGCCCTCAAGTATGCTCTGATTGGGAAATTTTGGTTGAGGCATGAGATAATGGGTCTGTGTGGTTTGTGTGCATAATATAGAAAAAAAAAGTCTTGCCTCAAACAGAGCATGATGGGAACAGCTAACCTTGTGTTTGGCTTAAAATAATGACTTTGAGGTATGTTCTAGGTTTTTTTTATGATTTGATTGCTAGTTTCTTGGTATCAATTGATAGATTGGAAGACATACTAGTGAAATGGAAATAATTTTGGCCAGTTTCAGACCAGAAGTGGCTCATAGTAAGCCTCAAAGTAGAGGAAATATTATAGTTTTGGTAATTTTTCTGAGGAAGGGGAAGGGCTCCACAAGCCCCCTCCATGGTCTGTTTTATCAGTTTTTACTAAGTCTGCTTCAATTATTGGGATGGCCTAAACCATGATCACTCTGATTAAAACTCAATTATAAACTTTTTTTTTTACATCAACAGCCATCTCCCACCAAGGCAGGATAACAAATTATAAACTTTTAAAATTATAAATTATATAAATTTTCAGCAAAATTAAACTGATTATCTTTAAACAAAAAATTCAGGCTGTTATGCGTGAACTGAAACACTGAGTTAACACAATGCATGTAATATATCATGCTGTTCACAACTCCATCAATGTGTGTTATTCAAGACATGCAATATGATAATGGGTGCAGTCCATCATGCTGTAGTATTTAACCTACCTCTTCTTTGCCTTTTACATCTTCTTCTATGGATGGTAGGTGTTTGATAAGAGCCTTGGTGTTTTCACTCAACTGGTTACACACATCCAGCACATGTACCTTTCTTATTATACCAGACAAGGCCACCTGAAATATATTACTTTATACTAGTTAATTCATATACCTTCTAGTTTCATATGATGAAAACACTCCAAGTTTATTTTTCAGTTAATTATTAACCCCTTAACTGTCCAAACATAGATCTACGTTTTATTTTTCCTGCCTCCAAATTTTGCACGATTGGCCTGAGATGCCTGGTCAGTACAGAATGGGTCTTAACACTTGGTGTGCACAGTATTAAAAAAATCTGGGACCACTTAGTACCTTGTGGGAGCACCAGTTCAATTGAGCGCCAGCTAGAGCAAATAGCGTGGCAAACACCAGGGATTCACTGATGTCATGTTGTTTTAACACTCCCCCTTTAAGAGGAAAGTGATGTTGATCCAAAGTTTCGTGGCTTTGAGATGGATGTGGTCACAAGTGATCGAGGAAATATAAAAAATCTCGATAATAACCCATGCGCAACATTTGTGCAACATCCTTTCATTTTTTATACCACTGGTAGTGTCATCATGCCAGAATGTCCTATAACCTATGCCCTAAGTAAAGAGAAACAATTCTGGAACATGTGTAATATGTATTCATCAGGCCGGCTGGCTGGCTGGCTGACTGATTTTGGCTGTCTCTCCATCTGTATCTGTCTGTCTATCTCTGTCTCTCTCTCTCACATGTACACATAAGTACAGTTATCATACATAGTGTAAATTACCTATCAGAGTAAAAAAAATCCAGTGCTATACACTGTGCTTGTAGATATAAGGCATAATAAGCATGACTGGCAAGTAATACGCATGTTCACTTGTTCAGGAATCAGACGTGACTGTATCGTGTGTAATAACTATTGGTTCATGAGCCACTCTCTGAGACAGAGAGACAAGCAGACAGAAAGACACACACACACAGGCAGACAGAAAGACAGACACACACAGGCAGACAGAAAGACAGATAAGCAGACAGAGTAACAGTGAAAACAAACAAAGCCAGGGGTTCCCTGCAGCAATGCACAATCATCAAGTGTTAAACCACTGCTGCACTGTCAGCAGTTTAGTGACACCATGCTTCAAGGAGTTTCACATATACTCCAGCGTGTCTAAAACATTGCTGGGACCTATAAATACTTTGTATATATTTCTAGGCAATGGTAAATGACCAAGGCAAGTGAAAATGTTCACCTGTCAGTGTGTTTGTGACTATTTGAGTACAATTTCAGTACCTAATATTAGTGTCAGAACAAAGATTGGCTATGAAATCACAAGAACTACAATAAATTGTAATTCTTCCTCTTCTTCTTTCAACAAATCAGCCACTTCCCACCAAGGCGGGGTGGCCCAAAGAGAAAAACAAAAGTTTCTCTTTTTAACTTTAGTAATGTATACAGGAGAAGGGGTTACTAGCCCCTTTCTCCCGGCATTTTAGTCGACTCTTACGACATGCATGGCTTATTGGAGATAAGAGGAAATAAGAACAAGAACTAATAAGAAAATAGAAGAAAACCCAGAGGAGTGTGTATATATATGCTTGTACATGAATGTGTAATGTGACCTAAGTGTAAGTAGAAGTAACAAGACATACCTGAAATCTTGCATGTTTATGAGACAGAAAAAAGACACCAGCAATCCTATCATCATGTAAAACAATTACAGGCTTTCGTTTTACACTCACTTGGCAGGACGGTAGTACCTCCCTGGGCGGTTGCTGTCTACCAACCTACTACCTAGGATAAATTGTAATTATCAGAACATAAAAATTATATAAATATAAAAATGAGAAAAATAGGTATATCGGCAACACTTCTGTAAGTGGCAGGACTCCATGTTGCCGTCAGGTGAGCATCCAGTGCCAACTTTGCAGGCTTATATCTCGGTAAGTACTGATCCTAATTTTTTTTATCTTATAACGTGTAGAATAATGCCTTCTTCATTAAATTTTTTTTTTTTTTCAAAAATATTCGGAGTGCTGGGAGAGTGAACGTAGATCTACGTTTGGACAGTTAAGGGGTTAAATGGTAAATTTTTCAATATTTCCTGAACTCATTCAGAATCTACTTCAGTTTGTATATAATACTATTTGTCATGTCTTGATTGGTATTTCTACGTACCTTAGCTCGGGTTTGTGGAACATCGGCCAGCATCTCTAAAACACGCTCATACCCATTCTTTTCTTTTTTATCACCAAGTAACTCTTCTGATTCTCCTAGAAAAAACTTAAGTCCTAATGATGTCCTAGTGATAGCATCAATAGTTCTGAGGAGAAAAATTATAGCCTTCGATAAGCAATCTGTTTTTCAGTTATACAATAAATATACAGCACAATTTAAATTCAGAAAAAAAATGGATAAAATAAAGTACAGTAGGGCCCCCCTTATATGGCAGGTTAGGTTCCAGGCTACTGCCAGAAAGCAGAATGCCAATTTTTCCACTTATAAATGCATATAAATGCCAGACAATAAGTTTACACTAACTTATATTAGGTCAGTAATAGAACTAGTTATTAAAAAACACAGTAAAAAGTAAAATACATTCACAGTACAGTGGACCCTCGGTTTTCGTTGAAAATTCTTTCCAGAATGCTGTTTGAGTGCCGTTACCAAACGAATTTGTTCCCATAAGGACAAATGTAAATTAGATTAGTCATTTCAGACCCCCCAAAAGTACACTTACAAAAGCACTTACGAAAATACACTTACATAATTGTTCGAGTTTGGAGGTGCACGAAAACCGAGGGTCCACTGTACATTCATTACTTACCTTAAAATATTTGTAGTCTTAATGTAGGGCGAGGTGACCAACCGGGCTGTGGTTCGTACGTCAGTTTGTGTGCGGCCGGCAGTAACAGCCTGGTTGATCAGACCCTGATCCACCATGAGGCCTGGTCTTAGACCTGGCCGCAGGGGTGTTGACCCCCGAAACCCTCTCCAGGTAAACTCCAGGTACTTATTTGTAGGAAGTCAGGTGTAGGTAGCCCTGGCTCCCGGTCCCAAACTTAATATACAATATTATTTAAAGTAGCCCAGCGAGATAAAATACACATACAGTACACTCATTATTTACCTTAAAATATGTGTAATCTTAATGTAGGATGAGAGGTGAGTAGTATTTTTTTGTAGGAAGTCAGGTGTAGGTAGCCAGTATATGTAGTTATGTAGTCCGCTTGGCTAGACAGCTGCACCTACCTACCTACATAGCTACACGATATTTAATGCGGCCCAGAGCCATATTACCATCGACATACCATGTCCACTGAGTTTAATTGTTTCTAAAAACTACCTTTAGATGCCATCATAAACGAAGGGAGAAGTAATGAATAATTCATGCCGAGAATTGTAAATAAAAGGGTTATGTGACTGGGCCAACGCAGATTCATACACGTTTTCTTTGGTGCTGGACCAGAGAAAACGTAATGTTTTCCCTCCGCCCGACTACCACACCTCCATAGCATATAAACATAGCATGTTTATATGCTATGTAACGTGTTTCTTATATAATTCTGAAGAGAATATCATAGATGGATTAATTTAAAATGTCTATATTAACGTAAAATAAGACATTTAATGTGCCCAAGAGTGATTATTATTACGTATGGCATTAAGACTAGAGGGACACTCTTAGTGATTTTAATGTGCACCTGCATGCCAGCACAGTGTGTAAGTATATTTAGGTACAGGTACACATAAGTATAATTATCAGAGTACAAATAAAATATGCAATAACCTTAAAACACTTGAAATTTTGGAAAGTTTCCAGACATAATAGAGAGATGTGCTCATGGAGAATGTAAACAAACTGGTTGGGGCGTGCCGTATTAGAAAGACGGGTTGCCATATAGAGAGTTTTGGTCATAATTTGAAATCGTTGTATTAGCGGAACGCCATAAGGCAAAATTCCGTAAAGTGGGGCCCTACTATACTTCAATTTTCTTCTTAGCTCCATCAATATTTTCACCATGCTTCCATACTAGATCCCATCCACACAGCCATACTGATACAGCAATAAAAACATAATGAAACTTGCATTGATCCATAACTATATGTACCATAAAGTTTTACAACAATACAATTAATGCTCACATTATAGTGATAAATTAAGATTCTGGTACTACATTAAAATAATTACAACTGCAAATATCCATAAAAAACAAGAATGAAACAGTGTAGACTATTCAATATTACATACTTGAGAATCAGAAGCTTGATGGAGAGTGCCATGTGAGGTTTATGATATAAATCATAAAGTTTATCCATAATATTATGTTTCAGAAAGAGTCTTGTTACATCACAGGAACACACCAGCATAAGTTGTGCAAGACGAACCCCTGCCTTCATGTGACGAATCTGAACAAGTTGCCAATAAGTTAATTTTCAGTATATGTATACACACAATATATACATATAAAAGCAATGTGATAATAGGTTTTATCTAACTGAACACACAAAATATATAAATTTGAAAATATATAAGTATGAAATTTTTTTCAACATACAGTGGACCCTTGAAAATCGTCTCCCTTGAAGATCAGCAAATTTGGAAATCAGCAACTTTTTTCGGAAAATATTGGCTTGATTTTCGTCCTTTAGCTTAAAAATCGGCGAGGGAAATTTTCCTTGATTGCTTCAATGAAGTGTTTGGCCCCAGTGTGAAGAAATACCTCTTGGAAAATAAATTAGATCTCAAGTGCCTCCTGGTATTAGACAATGCTCATTCTCATCCTCGAGACTTGGAAGCAAATGGTGACGGATTTTAAGTTCATCAGAGTGAAGTTCTTGCCCCCTAATACCACTCCTCTCCTCCAGCCCATGGACCAGCAGATCATTTCCAACTTCAAAAAACTCTACACCAAAGCAATGTTTCAAAGATGCTTTGACTCTGAATTGACCCTAAGAGAGTTCTGGAAAGATCACTTCAATATCCTCCATTGCATACGTCTTATAGGTAAGGCTTGGCAAGAAGTGACTCCCAGGACGATGAACTCTGCTTGGAGAAAATTGTGGTCAGATTGTGTCCTCTACAAAGATTTTGAAGGGTTAGAGGCTGACCCTGACATCCCTATGCCAGTTGTGGAAACTATTGTGGCATTGGGGACGTCCATGGGGTTGGAGGTTAGTGGTGAGGATGTGGAAAAGTTGGTGGAGGACCACAATGAAGAACTAACCACTGAAGAGCTGCTGGACCTTAATCTGCAATGTGAGGGAAAAGTCCATAGATAGGAGTGATGAAAGTGTGAAGGTATGTAGAGTGATGGCTGAATGGTAGTTTGCTTGTTGAGGTGGGGTGAGTGTCTAGCTCTCGCTATACCCCCCCCCCTTTTCCACACGGTGAGAGGTGTATTGCTAGTCTCCGGCCACAGGTTGAAATCACTCGACTGACCACGCCCGACTTCACTGTAAGTACTTCACAGCTGCTCGTATCTTAATTATTTTATGTTCAAGAGCTTCACTCTTTAAGTTGTTTTGAGCTTCACTCATTTTTAGCAGCATTAACTTCTGCTCTGCCTTGCCTTGGTTTTTGGTAAAGTTATTTATTACAGTTTCACCATTTCTTTTAAAGGCCTTATGCCTACTATGTGAATAAATACTGGAGTGGTGAGTAATTCTTTTGGTTTCTCCCACAGTCCTCTGTTTCCGCACGGATCATCGGATTCAAGGCTGAGTGGGGGGCCGGCGTACTCACCAAGTGAGAAACAGAGTCGTTACCACCAATTCTTCACTACGCCAGTAGTTCCTAAGTCCACACTCTAGAAACCTCAGGCAACAGTACTTTACCAGGGGACAACCTTCACCAGAGTCCCTGATATCATTTGTGACATTGTGGATGTGGAAAACTGTTGGATTTTTGGGAAACATCGATACAACAACAACAACAACACCACCACCACCACAGAGTCAAATATCGATTCATTGCTTCTGTGTTAACAAGATCAACACATCTGTATATATCTAGCTTTGGATCAGATATATATATTTTTGTTTTCATTTTTCATTTTTCTTAAGATAGGATTATTAGTCATATTTACGTATTTATTATTTACATTTCTTTCTATTAAAATAAAGGTTTTATGGTTATAGTTATTATTGTCTTTTTCTATTATACTTTTCCTAAGAAGATTGGCAACAACCTTCACATGCAACAACAACAGACCAGAGCTCAGGAAATTGCTTCAGAGGAGGAGGAAGGGAGAGGGAAGAAGTTGCTTTCTTCAGAGATTAAGGAGATGTGTGCAATGTGGACTAGGATGGAAAGATTTGTACAGGAGCATCACTCTGACAAAGCTGTTGCAGGCCGTGTATGCGTCATGTTCAATGACAATGTCTTGTCTCATTTTAGGGACATTTTAAAGAAACGCCAGAAACAGACCTTTCTAGAGAGTTATTTTGTGAGACAGGGGTCCAGTGACTCTCAACCTGGTCCTAGTGGCAGTAAAAAACAAAGAAGGGAAGTAACCCCGGAAAAGGACTTGGTACCTGAAGTCTTAATGGAAGGGGATTCCCCTTCCAAACACTAGCAACTCCTTTTTCCTCTCCCCTCCTTCCGTCTTCCACACATAAACAACTCTTCAATAAAGGTAAGTGTCAAGTTATTACTGTTTTATACTTCATGTCTCATTGTTTTCTGTATGTAAATCTATATTTATGCTAAATAAAATATTTTTTTAATACTTTTGGGTGTCTGGAACGGATTAATTTGATTTACATTATTTCTTATGGGGAAAATAGTTTTGAAAATCGGCAATTTTGAATTTCGGCAAACTCTCTGGAACGGATTATGGACAATTATCAAGGGTCCACTGTACTGGCCATCTCCCACTAAGGCAGGGCGACCCGAAAAAAGAAGAAAACTAAAGTTTTTCTTCTTTTTACATTTAGTAATTTATACAGAAGGGGTTACTATCCCCTTGCTCCCTGCATATTCCTCACCTTTTGTGGCATGCATACTCACAGAGGAAAGATTCTTTACCACTTTCCCCATGGAGAAATATGAAAATATAGAATTATTGCATCAAGGTATGGTAACCGAAAGAAGGAAATAAAATTGCCCTTACTCATTCAATACCTGTCAAGAGTGCACAGACATCACAATTCAGATGATCTGAATAGCAATATACCTACACATCTTTCAAAATGCAGGTATTGTGCAGTATTTTCCATCTCTGAACTCAAGTCTGGCTAATTGGTTTTCCTGAAACCATAACTGTTTCCTTGCTCACACTTTGAACATAAGTCAAAATCCCAAAATCCCACCTGTCTCCAAAATATAATTAGCTAGGTTGCTTCAACTAAGCTCAGAGTGCTAAAAATATTGATACTTCTCAAGCATTATAAATATAAACAATGTACTAGTGTAGCCCTATCTTGTGAATTATCACAAATATTTTATGAACTATCACTACATTTAAAAAGAAAAACTTTCCATTTTTCTTTTTAGGTCACTCTGCCTCTGGTTCGATCAAAAAAAAAAAAATTGTAAATTTTAATTATTTGTACAAAATATTATTTTAATGCTTAGTGAATAAATACCTCTATGTCTAATTGACACTAAGTTAGAGAAAAACATAATAAACAATATAGTACTGTAAATTATGGGGAATTAAATGCAAAATGGGAGTTGACAGTTACTTTTTGCTGATGATACTGTGCTTATGGGAGATTCTAAAGAAAAGTTGCAAAGGTTAGTGGACGAGTTTGGGAGGGTGTGTAAAGGTAGAAAGTTGAAAGTGAACATAGATAAGAGTAAGGTGATGAGGGTATCAAACAATTTAAATAAAGAACAATTGAATATCACAATGGAGAGAGGGATTATGGAAGTAAATGTTTTCAGATATTTGTCAGCTGACATGTCAGCGGATGGGTTTATGAAGGATGAGGTTAACCATAGAATTGATGAAGGAAAAAAGGTGAGTGGTGCGTTGAGATATCTGTGGAGACAAAAAACGTTATCCATGGAGGCAAAGAAGGGAATGTACGAAAGTATAGTGGTACCAACACTCTTATATGGGTGTGAAGCATGGGTTGCAAATGCTGCAGCGAGGAGGCGGCTGGAGGCAGTGGAGATGTCCTGTCTAAGGGCAATGTGTGGTGTAAATATTATGCAGAAAATTCGGAATGTGGAAATTAGGAGAAGGTGTGGAGTTACTAAAAGTATTTGTCAAAGGGCTGAAGAGGGGTTGTTGAGGTGGTTTGGTCATTTAGAGAGAATGGATCAAAGTAGAATGACTTGGAGAGCGTATAAATCTGTAGGGAAAGGAAGGCGGGATAGGGGTCGTCCTCAAAAGGTTGGAGGGAAGGGGTAAAGGAGGTTTTGTGGGCGAGGGGCTTAGACTTTCAGCAGGCATGTGTGAGCCTCTTAGATAGGAGTGAATGGAGATGAATGGTTTTTGGAACCCACCGAGGCAGGGTGACCCAAAAAGAAAGAAAATCCCCAAAAAGAAAATACTTTCATCATCATTCAACACTTTCACCTCACTCATACATAATCACTGTCTTTGCAGAGGAGCTCAGATACGACAGCTGAGAAAAGTCCCTCCCAGCTGTCACTATCTCAGACCCCTCCTTTAAAGTGTAGGCATTGTACTTCCCATTTCCAGGACTCAAGTCCAACTAAATCAATTAACTGGTTTCCCTGAATCCCTTCACACAATGTTACCCTGCTCACACTCCAACAGATCGTCATGTCCCAAAAACCATTCGTCTCCATTCACTCCTATCTAACACGCTCACACATGCTTGCTGGAAGTCAAAGCCCCTCGCCCACAAAACCTCCTTTACCCCTTCTCTCCAACCTTTTCGAGGACGACCCCTACCCCGCCTTCCTTCCCCTACAGATTTATACGCTCTCCAAGTCATTCTACTTTGATCCATTCTCTCTAAATGACCAAACCACATCAACAACCCCTCTTCAGCCCTCTGACAAATACTTTTAGTAACTCCACACCTCCTAATTTCCACATTCCGAATTTTCTGCATAATATTTACACCACACATTGCCCTTAGACAGGACATCTCCACTGCCTCCAGCCGCCTCCTCGCTGCAGCATTTGCAACCCATGCTTCACACCCATATAAGAGTGTTGGTACCACTATACTTTCGTACATTCCCTTCTTTGCCTCCATGGATAACGTTTTTTGTCTCCACAGATACCTCAATGCACCACTCACCTTTTTTTCTTCATCAATTCTATGGTTAACCTCATCCTTCATAAAACCCATCCGCTGACACGTCAACTCCCAAATATCTGAAAACATTTACTTCTTCCATAATCCCTCTCTCCAATGTGATATCCAATTTTTCTTTATTTAAATCGTTTGATACCCTCATCACCTTACTCTTATCTATGTTCACTTTTAACTTTCTACCTTTACACACTCTCCCAAACTGTCCACTAACCTTTGCAACTTTTCTTTAGAATCTCCCATAAGCACAGTATCATCAGCAAAAAGTAACTGTGTCAACTCCCATTTTGCATTTAATTCTCCATAATTTAATCCCACCCTCTCCCCAACACCCTAGCATTTACTTCTTTACAACCCCATCTATAAATATATTAAACAACCATGGTGACATTACACATCCCTGTCTAAGACCTACTTTTACCGGAAGTAATCTCCCTCTCTCCTACACACCCTAACCTGAGCCTCACTATCCTCATAAAAACTCTTTACAGCCTTCAGTAACTTACTACCTATTCCATACACTTGCAACATTTGCCACATTGCTCCCTATCCACTCTATCATATGCCTTTTCTAAATCCATAAATGCAATAAAAACTTCTCTACCTTTATCTAAATACTGTTCACATATATGCTTCACTGTAAACACTTGATCTACACATTCCCTACCCACTCTAAAGCCTCCTTGCTCATCTGTAATCCTACTCTCTGTCTTACCTCTAATTCTTTCAATAATAACCCTGCCATACACTTTACCTGGTATACTCAGTAAACTTATTCCCCTTTAATTTTTACACTCTCTTTTATCCCCTTCCCTTTATATAAAGGAACTATACATGCTCTCTGCCAATCCCTAGGTACCTTCCCTCTTTCATACATTTATTAAACAAAAATACCAACCACTCCAGCACTATATCCCCCCCTGCTTTTAACATTTCTGTCATGATTCCATCAATTCCAGCTGCTTTACCCCCTTTCATTCTATGTAATGCCTCACGCACCTCCCCACACTCACATCCTGCTCTTCTTCACTCCTAAACGATGTTGTACCTCCCTGGCCAGTACATGAAATTACCGCCTCCCTTTTTCATCGACATTTAAAAGTTCCTCAAAATATTCCCGCCATCTACCCAATACCTCCAGCTCCCCATCTACTAACTCCCTACTCTGTTTTTAACTGACAAATCCATTCGTTCCCTAGGCTTTCTTACCTTGTTTATCTCACTCCAAAAAAATTCTTGTTTTCAGCAAAATTTCTTGACAGAGCCTCTCCCATTCTTTCATCCGCTCTTCTTTTGCACTCTCTCACCACTCTCTTCACCTTTCTTTTACTCTCCATATACTCTGCTCTTCTATTAACACTTCTGTTTTGTAAAAACCTCTCATAAGCTACCTTTTCTCTTTTATCACACCCTTTACTTCTTCATTCCACCACTCACTCCTCTTTCCTCCTCGCCCACCCTCCTATAGCCACAAACTTCTGCCCCACATTCTAATACTGCATTTTAAAACTATCCCAACTCTCTTCAACCCCACTACTCCTACTTGCACTAGCCCACCTTTCTGCCAATAGTTGCTTATATCTCACCCTAACTTCCTCCTCCCTTAGTTTATACACTTTTACCTCTCTTTTACTTGCTGTTGCCATTTTCTTTTTGTCCCATCTACCTTTTACTCTAACTGTAGCTACAACCAAATAATGATCTGATATATCTGTTGCCCCTCTATAAACATGTACATCCTGAAGCCTACTCATCAACCTTTTATCCACCAATACATAATCCAACAAACTACTTTCCTTACGTGCTATATCATACCTTGTATATTTATTTATCCTCTTTTCATAAAATATGTATTACTTATTACCAAACCTCTTTCTACACATAGCTCAATTAATGGTTCCCCATTTACATTTACCCCTGGCACCCCAAATTTACCTACTACTCCATCCACAACATTTTTACCCACTTTAGCATTAAGATCCCCAACCACAATTACTCTCTCACTTGGTTCAAAACTCCCCACACACTCATTCAACATTTCCCAAAATCTCTCTCTCTCCTCTACACTTCTCTCTTCTCCAGGTGCATAAACACTTACTATAACCCACTTTTCACATCCAACCTTTATTTTACTCCACATAATCCTTGAATTTATACATTTATATTCCTTCTTTACCTGCCATAACTGATTATTCAACATTATTGCCACTCCTTCTTTAGCTCTAACTCTATTTGAAACACCTGATCTAATCCCATTTATTTCTCCCCACTGAAACTTTCCTACCCCCTTCCGCTTTGTCTCACTTAAAGCCAGGACATCCAGCTTCTTTTCATTCATAACATCTACAATCATCTCTTTCTTATCATTCGCACAACATCCACGCACATTCAAACATCCCACTTTGACGGTTTTCTTCTTCTTCTTTTAGTAAGCTATACAGGAAAAGGGTTACTAGCCCATTGTTCCCGGCATTTTAGTTGACATTTACAACACGCATGGCTTATGGAGGAAAGATTCTTATTCCACTTCCCCATGGATATGAAAGGGAAAAGCAATAAGAACAAGAACTATTAAGATAAAATCAAAGAAAACTCAGATGAATGTGTATACATAAACGTGTACATGTTTGCGTAGTGTGACCTAAGTGTAAGTAGAAGTAGCAAGACGTACCTGAAATCTTGCATGTTTATGAGACAGAAAAAAAGACACCAGCAATCCTACCATCATGTAAAACAGTTTCAGGTTTCTGTTTCACAGTCACCTGGCTGGATGGTAGTACCTCCCTGGGTAGTTGCTGTCTACCAACCTACTACCTAATTACAAATATATTACTATATTACTCAGTATGAAGGAATAGTTGGAAAAAAGACAAGAAAAAATAGCAATATACTAATGTTTCTATTACATATTTGGAATTTTCACAAATCTGGATATAAAGATTGAAATTCAGAATAACCTTCACAATTTTAAATTTTTAGAATAAGAGCAAAATTCAAGTTAAAATTGTCAACTATTCAAAGTGGAGCTTCAATACTAAAAGTTTATGAAGCAGAGAAATAAATAAAGGAAATGTAAAAAAGATATGAAAACAGGAGATGTTAGCTTAGTGAGGAAATCCTGCAGTCTGTCCTGGACCATTATCAAGTTACAGTGGACCCTCATGTTTCATAAGCATTGCACTTTGTAAATTTCGCCTTTCAACAACTTTTTTCGTCAAAATATAGCCTCGCGGTTCGTCATTTGCCTCGCCATTCATAATATTCCATTTTTTTTTTGGTGCTTGCAACTGCTAAATAAGCCACCATAGCCTCAAAGAAAGCTCCTAGTGCCAGCCCTTTGGTAAAGAAGACGAGAAACGCGATAGAATTCAAGGAAGAACACACCAGCCAGGGTACTTCCCCACACCAGCCAGGATACTTCTCCACACCAGCCAGGGTACTTCCCCACACACCAGACAGGGTACTTCCCCACATACCAGACAGGGTACTTCCCCATACCAGCCAGGGTACTTCCCCACACACACGATTTGATTTGAGTGGGACTTGCGCATGAGTGAATAGAATTATCAAAGCTTATTGCTTGGGGAGCATTGAAAATTGGGTTGGGCAAATATTCTGTTAGTGGGACAGTTTGTGAAGGACCTGCCTAGTATGGGCCAACAGGCTTGCTGCAGTATTCCTGCTTTCTTATGTTCTTATGTACACCAGCTGAGGAAATTGCTTCAGAGGAGGAGGAAGAGAGAGGGAAGAAGGTGCCTTCTTCAAAGATTAAGGACATTTGTGCAAAGTGGAGTGAGGTGCAAACATTTGTGGAGAAACATCACCCTATCCCTCTCCCCTCCTCCCGTCTTCCATACACCAACAAGAGTCTTCAATAAAGGCAAGTGTGATGTTAAATGTTCATTTATACATTTTATTATTGCTTTATATTGATTTCTTTTTCTTTTCTATATGTAAATCTATACAGTGGTACCTCGAATTACGATGGTCCCCAAAATCGCCCTTTTATGTAAGTTTATTTTTTTAAATGCTTTTGTAAGTATATTTTTGGGGGTGTAACGGGACTATGAAATTAAAGTTGCTAGGGATTCAAAAACTAACCCAAAAAGTTTTTTCCAGGTTTATAGAACAAAAGTTAGGGATAAGATAGGTCCCCTTAAAAATAACTCTGGGCATCTTACTGACAAGGAGAATGATATGTGCTCTATTTTTAATAATTATTTTCTCTCGGTTTTCACACAGGAAGACATTAATAATATCCCAGTAATTAAATTTTACAGAGGCTCAGAAGAAGATAAATTATGTAATATCACAGTCACTAGCGAAATGGTTAGGAAACAACTAGACCGACTGAAACAAAATAAATCGCCGGGTCCTGATGAGCTTTTTGCAAGGGTTCTTAAGGAATGCAAAATGGAACTCTGTGAACCAATATCTAACATTTTTAATTTATCTCTTCAAACAGGTGTAGTGTCTGATATGTGGAAGATGGCTAATGTAATTCCTATTTTTAAAGCAGGGGACAAGTCACTATCGTCAAATTACCGCCCAATAAGCCTGACCTCAATTGTAGGCAAATTACTAGAGTCAATTATAGCTGATATTATTAGAAGCCATCTAGATAACCATAATTTGATTAATGATACTCAGCATGGATTCACGAGGGGCCGTCCCTGCCTATCTAATTTATTAACCTTCTTCACTAAAGCTTTTGAGGCTGTTGATCACGATAAAGAATTCGATATTGTCTATTTAGACTTTAGTAAGGCTTTTGATAGAGTACCGCACCAGAGACTGTTAAAGAAAGTGGCAGCTCATGGCATTGGGGGAAAAGTGCTGTCATGGATCGAGTCATGGCTCACCAATAGGAAGCAGAGTGTGCATAAATGGGGTTAAATCCGAATGGGGACTTGTAACAAGTGGTGTTCCACAGGGATCAGTCTTAGGCCCATTGTTATTTATAATATATATCAATGACCTTGACGAGGGAATTACTAGTGATATGAGCAAATTCGCCGACGACACGAAGATAGGTAGGATAATTGATTCAAACATAGATGTCATAGAACTTCAGGAAGATTTAGACAAACTTAATTCGTGGTCAGAAAAGTGGCAGATGCAGTTCAATGTAGATAAATGCAAGGTTCTGAAGCTCGGGAGTGTCCATAACCCAAGCACTTATAAGTTAAATAACGTAGAACTTAGCCATACAGATTGCGAGAAGGACTTGGGGGTGATGGTAAGCAGCAACCTTAAACCAAGACAGCAATGCCTAAGCGTACGTAATAAGGCAAATAGATTACTGGGATTTATATCAAGAAGTGTTAGCAACAGAAGTCCAGAGGTTATATTACAGCTTTATACATCATTAGTAAGGCCTCACCTAGATTACGCAGCTCAGTTTTGGTCTCCATATTACAGAATGGACATAAATTCGTTAGAAAACATTCAGCGTAGAATGACTAAATTAATACATAGCATTAGAAATCTTCCTTACGAAGAAAGATTGAAGACCCTTAAATTACATTCACTTGTAAGACGTAGAATGAGGGGAGACATGTGAGGTATACAAGTGGAAAATGGGTATTAACAAAGGGGATATAAATAAGGTCTTGAGGATATCTCTCAAGAGAACCCGAATAATGGATTCAAGTTAGATAAGTTTAGATTTAGAAAGGATATAAGAAAGTATTGGTTTGGAAATAGGGTAGTTGATGAGTGGAACAGTCTGCCTAGTAGGGTTATTGAAGCTAGGACCTTGGGTAGTTTCAAATTTAGGTTGGATAAATTCATGAGTGAGAGGGGTTGGATTTGAGTGGGACTCGGACATGAATAAATAGAATTATCAAAGCTTATTTCTTGGGTAGCATTGAAAATTAGATTGAGAAAGTGTTCTGTTTGTGGGACGGATTGTGAAGGACCTGCCTAGTATGGGCCAACAGGCCTGCTGCAGTGTTCCTCCTTTCTTATGTTTCTTATGTTCTTATGTCTATTTTACATTATTCCTTATGGGGATAAATTCGTTTGGTAATGGCACTTGAACAGCATTCTCGAACGAAAAAATATCGTAACTCGAGGTACCACTGTATTTAATCTATAAAAAAAATTATTTTTTGTTAATACTTTTGGGTGTCTGGAACGGATTAATTGGATTTACATTATTTCTAAGGGGGAAAATGGTTTCGCCATTCGTAAATTTTGCCTTTCGTCAGACTCTCTGGAACGGATTAATTACGAAATTCGAGGGTCCACTGTACTTGTGACTGATAATGGTCCAAGATGGGTCAAAATGTTCCCTAAAATTTCTTCTCCAAATTGCAAGTTAGCTCTGTATTGGTCCAGCCATTGTCTTTTGACTCATTCTTCTGCTAGCTTAGAGAAACAAACACATTTAGTTAATGAAAAAAATGACACCAAAAGAGAAAGTAGTATAGTTAGCAAGGGAAGTAAGAACTCAAGAGGAAAATAGGATGCCACAAAGGAATGAGTGGCTACTCAAGAATGAGAAACTAAGAGAGAAAAGTAGCAGAGAGAAAAGGAGCAAGAAGAAAAGTAGTGGACAGAAAAATAAAAGGAAGAAATGTAAGAAAATAAAAGAAAGAAATGTAAGAATTCATGCACGTGAACAAGCCAACACAATCTGTGAGGAAGCACTCAGGGTTGTAATAACAATTAACAACAACAAAAAAAAAAGACATTGAAAATTATGCGTGTATTTTTTTTTAACACTGGCTGTCTCCCACCGAGACAGGGTGACCCCAAAAAGAAACACTTTCACCATCATTCATACTTTCACTGTCTTGCCAGAGGGGCAGAGATACAACAATTTAGATGTCATTCTAAACAGCAAATATCCCAAACCCCTACTTTAGAGTATAGGCATTATACTTCCCACCTCCAGGACTTAAGTCCAGCTAACCGGTTTCCCTGAATCCCTTCACAAAATAATTACCCTGCTGTAACTGTTTTACACTGTAATTGTTTTACATGATGGTAGGAGTGCTAGTGCCTTTTTTCTCTATCATAAACACACAACATAACAGGTATACTATCTTGCTACTTCTACTTACACTTAGGTCACACTACACATGCAAGTACATGTTTAAATATATAAACATTCATCTGAGTTTCTTTGATTTTTTATTAATAGTTCTTGTTTTTATTATTTCCTTACATCTCCATGGGGAAGTGGAATAAGAATCTTTCCTCTGTAAACCATGTGTGCTGTAAAAGCCGACTAAAATGCTGGAAGCAATGGGCTAGTAACCCCTTCTCCCGTATAGATTACTAAAAATAAGACGAAAACCTTTAAGAGAGTGTATATTACATTAAAAAGTGTATATAACATTCAAATGTAAATTATGAAAAAAGTATAATTACATTGAAAAGTAAATTATGAAAAAATTATAAAATAAACACACTACCCAGTACATACCTTGTATACTGGTTGTTCTTGACCAAGAGCTCTCTCAAAATCCAGTCCAACATCAACCCAGTCACACAAAATACTCAGTATATCTGTTAAAACAGTTCAATTAATAGCAAACAAATGTTTGAGGGAGGGAGATGAGAATACAGTACAAGTTAAAAAAAATGAAACAAGACAATATTTTCAAATGTTACACAACAGTGGACAATAGTGATGCTATGTTGATAAAGCTGACTGATAAGCCCAGCAGTTAATTTTAGAGATTGACAACCAAACTAAATGGATAGTAGGCAGTATTGGCAACCAAACTAGATGGACAAAGACAATATTGATAACCAAAATAGATGGATAGTAGACAATATTTTCAATCAAACTAGATGGATGGTAGACAATACTGACTACCAAACTAAATGGATAATATACAATATTGTCTGCCAAGAAACCCCATAACAGATGTTTGTGAATGAATGCCAAGCCACTAACTCCAAACATTCATTGCCAACTGAAAATCACTGTCAGTTTTAAACTGGCAGAGTTGTGGACCTACAAATAAACCTTCATTAATCTTGGTTTCATTTAGTTTGGGTAGTTTTCCTAACAGGTATTTGAATGCTGGTTGACCTTAATTGGTCACCTTGACCAGTTGTTTGATGAGACAAAGTGTAAAGTACATTGGACACAAGAAAATCTTGTGCTACATTGAATGTACCTGGAATGACCGAGTCATGTCATGACCAAAAGTTAGGGTTCCACAAAGTCGAAATTGTTAAATGAGATACTCCACTGTGATTTCAAAGGGTGTAACCAATAATTGTGCACAGTCAAAACTATGCATTCTGAAACCATGCCTATAAAGGGTGTGGCACAGTATATTTCCTCTCAAAATAAAGAAAAGTGAATATACACAAAATATGATATATTTTCATAATGAATACCCCCTTAAAAAGCACAAAAATCTTAGTTGATAGTTTGTATATATTTCATTGTTTTCTTACAGTACTACCATGCAATATTATTTAGCCTTGGAGTTGTAGGTGTACAGTATACAATATTTTCCGGCATAAAAGGAATGTGAGCATATGAGATATATAAAACAATGTTTCCAAGCAGTTGTAACATAACTTAAATACACAACAGCTAAAGCATAACTCAAAGCCTAACCTTGACCCTGACCTTGAGCACATAAGGTGCAGGGAGATTTACAAAGACAGTTTGTGGGGGAAAAAAAAAGCAGGCTTTATATGCTGGAAAATACAGGTACTCAAATAGCAACAGTTTTAAGATTTACCAGATCCATTTTTAGCCACTAAAAAAGGGAGTCCCTTGGGAAGGAGCTGACAGACATGTTCCATAGCCTGTACCCACTTCTCCCCTTCTTCTTCCCTGGCTTCTCCTGCTTCTGTCTCCACTATGTTCTCCTCAGCAGCTAGCACAGGGATGATGGTCTCAGCAAGAAGATTTTCAAGCTTGGCTGCCTGGAAAAATTAAATTGAGTTTTTTTACATTACTCCCTTCACCAAGGAAAGCAAGAAAGCAAGCAATAATAATAATAACCACAATCACAATCATAATAATAATAAACACAATCACAATCATAATAATAATAAACACAATCACAATCATAATAATAACCACAATCAAAATCATAATAATAACCACAATCACAATCATAATAAGAATATAATTAAATTATTAGGAGGGTGTATAAATATGGGGTGGAGGGAAGGAGGGGTAGAAGTTGTTCTAGTACAGGTTGAGGGAAAAGGGTAAATAAGGGTTTGAGTGTCAGGGACTTGGATGTCTCACAGGATTGTGAGAGAATTTTAAACAGGAGTGGAGGCAAGTGGCTTTTATGATTTGATGTGCTGTAGTTGTGTGTGCAAGGTAATATTTGAGAAGGAATTCAGGGAAATTGATTAGTTGGATTTGGGTCCTGGAGTTGGGAAGTTCATTACTGGTACTCTGTGGGAGGGGTAAGGCATGCTGTAGTTCAGATTATCTGAACTGTGATGTCAGCACACTTCTAGCAAAACAGTGATTGGATAAATGATAGTGAAAGGGTTTCTTATTTTTTGGGATCACACTACTTCAGTGGGAGATGGTCAGTGTGTTAAAAAATTAATAATAACAACAAGGAGGCTTTAGAATGGGTAGGGGATGTGTAGACCAAGTGTTGACATTGAATTCCGCATTTAAGTGAAGAATATTTAGATAAAGTTAGGGAAGTTTTTGTTGCATTTATGGATTTGGAAAAGGCATATAATAGGGTACATAGGGGAGCAATGTGGCAGATGTTGCAAGTGTATGGAATAGGTATTAAGTTACTAAAAGCTGTCAAGAGTTTTTACGAGGAGAGTAAGGCTCAGGTTAGGGTGTGTAAGAGAGAGGCAGATTACTTTCCAGTAAAAGTAAGTCTTAGACAGAGATGTGTAATGTCACCATGGTTGCTTAACCTATTTATAGATGGGGTTGTAAAAGGAGTAAATGCTAGGGTGTTGGGGAGAGGCGTGGGATTAAATTATGGGGAATCAAATATAAAATGGAAGTTGACAGTTACTTTTTGCTGATGATACTGTGTTTTTGGGAGATTCTGAAGAGAAGTTGCAAAGGTTAGTGGATGAATTTGGGAGGGTGTGTAAAGGAAGAAAGTTGAAAGTGAACATAGATAAGAGTAAGGTAATGAGGGTATCAAACGAGTTAGGTCAAGAAAAATTGGATATAATATTGGAGGGAGGGAGTATGGAAGAAGTGAATGTGTTCAGATATTTGGGGGTAGACTTGTCAGCAGATGGGCTTATGAAGGATGAGGTAAACCATAGAATTGATGAAGAAAAAAAGGTGGGTGGTGCACTGAGGTATCTGTGGAGACAAAGAATGTTATCCATGGAGGCAAAGAAAGGAATGTATGAGAGTACGTATAGTGGTACCAACACTCTTATATGGGTGTGAAGCATGGGCTGTAAATGCTGCAGCAAGGAGGTTGGAGGCAGTGGAGATGTCATGTCTAAGGACAATGTGTGGTGTAAATATTATGCAGAAAATTTGTAGTGTGGAAATTAGGTAGAGGTGTGGTTACTGAAAGTATTATTGAGAGGGCTGAGGAGGGGTTGTTGAGGTAGTTTGATCATTTAGAGTGGATGAAGCAAAATAGGATGGTGTTGGAGGGTGTATAAATCTGCAGCAGAGGGGAGGAGGGGTAGAGGTTGCCCTAAGAAAGGATGGTGGGTGGGGGTTAAAGAGGTTTTGTGTGTAAGGGGCTTGGACACACAGCAGGCTGGCTGCCAGCAGCAACACAGCCTGGTTGAGCTAGCACTTGGTGAAGGTACTTGTCAAGTTTCCTTCTTTAGACTTCTGCACTTGTTCCAGCAGTGTTTCTGATATGTTCTGGTAAGATGCTGAAAGGTTTGGGCCCACAGATGTTGATACAAAGTTCTTTTATTGTGCCCATGGCACCCTTGCTTTTTGCTGGGTTAATTGTACATTTTCTCTCATATCTGTCACTCCAGTACAGTGGTACCTCGAGTTACGATATTTTTTCGTTCGAAAATGCTGTTCAAGTGCCATTACCAAACGAATTTATCCCCATAAGGAATAATGTAAAATAGACTAGTCCTTTTACACCCCCAAAAATATACTTACAAAAGCATTTAAAAAAATAAACTTACATAAAAGGGCGATTTTGGGGACCATCGTAACTCGAGGTACCACTGTATATTGTTATGGCAATGTGTAGATTTAGGGCAAAGCCTTTAATTAAGCACTTTCTAGGTATAAATTATCAAGTATCTCTCCTCTGTTTTACCAAATACATATTAGGGCTTTAAGGCATTACCAGTAATTTAAAAGCTTAATTGGCTATCTATAGGCCATATGTATTCTCTGTATCTGTTCCATCAATGACATCTTCCCTGCCCTGAATGGAGCCATCATCACTGAACAGTACTCTAAATGAGAGAGCACAAGTGATCTGAATATCACCATTGGCATTACAGTGGACCCCCGAGTTTCGTAAACCCCGGAAATCGTGCTTTTTATGTAAGTATAATATTGTAAGTGCTTTTGTAAGTGTATTTTTGGGGGTCTGAAATAGACTAAACTACGTGACATTATTTCTTAAGGACATAAATTCGTTCGGTAATGGCACTTGAGCAGGCTTCTGGAATGAAGTTTTTACGAAACTCGGGGGTCCACTGTATTTCCCTAGTTTAAAAACTTCTCATTATCTATCACAATTTTTCTGGCTGTTATAACATGTGCCATATTGTGCTGTTTGAAAGGTCAGCTGACATCACTACTCCAGAGTCCTTCATGTATTCCTTTTGTTTTAGTTGATGATCCTCTAAGGTTCTGTAAACAGTGTCCCTTTTTAAGCAGCTGGAACTTTTCATCACTGAAAGTGGTGGACGTTTTAATATATGTCAGCCAGGATAGTGCCCTGGGGTACAGGAGCTTTTTACTTTGCTAATGCTGAATTTTGCTCTGTTTACTACTACTACTACTTTTGTGTTCTATACATCAGAAAGTTCAATACCCATTTGCCAACTATCCCCACTATACCTATAACTCTCAATTTGCATGCAATCACCCCATAATCGTATTTGTCAATTCCTCTACGAAATCTGTGTATACCACATCTGTTTTAGTTTTATTCTAGTGCTTCCCTAATTCTGTTATACAGTGGACCCCCGGTGTTCGTGATTTTTTCATTCCAGAATGCTGTTCAAGTGCCATTACCAAACAAATTTATTCCCATAAGGAATAATGTAAATTAGACTAGTCCTTTTAGACCCCCAAAAATACACTTACAAAAGCACTTACAAAAATGCACTTACATAATTGTTTGAGTTTGGAGCATCATGAACACCGGAAGTCCACTGTAGTGGTTTAGTAATAGTGACAAGCATGATCTCTCAGCTCTAAATCCATGCTGTTTAGGTTGTGCAATTTGTGCTGTTCCATAAAATTTGTAATTCTGACTTTCATCACTCCTTTGAAGACTTTTATGATGTGGCATGTTAGGGATACTGATACTGATTTGCAATTTTTGATGTGTGCTCTATTGCCTCCCTTATGCATAGGAGCTATGTCTGCACACTTTAAGGTCTCTGGTATGTCTGCTAGACCAAAGTTCTTACTCCAAAAGATACTGAGTGCTGTGTTAAAGAGGTATTTTGCACTTTTTTTATAAATAAGGAATTCCACAAATCTGGTCCATTTCCTGAATCAGTGTTCATGTTTTCTATTTCTTTTATACATTATACTATGTGACTAGTGAGTGTCATACATAAATAATCTGCACACAGGACAGACAAACTTAAGACGACGTTTTGGTCTGACTCGGACCATTTACAAGTCACACTTTGTCATAAGCCTCTCTCTCTCTCTCTTATGTGCAAGTTATTTGTATAATGTTCCATTTACGGTACTGTGCCTTGCTGTTCTTTAGTGAGTGTCAGTTATATGGTCCATGTAGCCTTCAGATGAAATGATGAAATGAAAAAAAATTTTGTGTTCTTCACACTGCTGTTTAGTGTGTTGGTGAACAATGACTCATACTGGTCTTATAGAATTTCACTCATTTCCTTTTTTTTTTTTTCAACAAGTCGGCCGTCTCCCACCGAGGCAGGGTGACCCAAAAAGAAAAAAAATCCCCAAAAAGAAAATACTTTCATCATCATTCAACACTTTCACCTCACTCATACATAATCACTGTCTTTGCAGAGGAGCTCAGATACGACAGTTTAGAAGTCCCTCCAAACTGCCAATATCCCAAACCCCTCCATTAAAGTGCAGGCATTGTACTTCCCATTTCCAGGACTCAAGTCCAACTAAATCAATTAACTGGCTTCCCTGAATCCCTTCACACAATATTACCCTGCTCACACTCCAACAGCTCGTCAGGTCCCAAAAACCATTCATCTCCATTCACTCCTATCTAACACGCTCACACATGCTTGCTGGAAGTCCAAGCCCCTCGCCCACAAAACCTCCTTTACCAGCTCCCTCCAACCTTTTCGAGGACGACCCCTACCCCGCCTTCCTTCCCCTACAAATTTATACGCTCTCCAAGTCATTCTACTTTGATCCATTCTCTCTAAATGACCAAACCACCTCAACAACCCCTCTTCAGCCCTTTGACAAATACTTTTAGTAACTCCACACCTCCTCCAAATTTCCACACTCCGAATTTTCTGCATAATATTTCACCACACATTGCCTTTAGACAGGACATCTCCACTCCCTCCAGCCGCCTCCTTGCTACAGAATTTGCAACCCATGCTTCACACCCATATTAGAGTGTTGGTACCACTATACTTTCGTACATTTCCTTCTTTGCCTCCATGGATAACGTTTTTTGTCTCCACAGATACCTCAATGCACCACTCACCTTTTTTTCTTCATCAATTCTATGGTTAACATCATCCTTCATAAACCCATCCACCGACAAGTCAACTCCCAACTATCTGAAAACATTCACTTCTTCCATAATCCCTCTCTCCATGATATCCAATTTTTCTTTATTTAAATTGTTTGATACCCTCATCACCTTACTCTTATCTATGTTCACTTTCAACTTTCTACCTTTACACACTCTCCCAAACTCGTCCACTAACCTTTGCAACTTTTCTTTAGAATCTCCCATAAGCACAGTATCATCAGCAAAAAGTAACTGTCAACTCCCATTTTGCATTTGATTCCCCATAATTTAATCCCACCCCTCTCCCCATCACCCTAGCATTTACTTCTTTTACAACCCATCTATAAATATATTAAACAACCATGGTGCATTCCATCCTGTCTAAGACCTGCTTTTACCGGAAAGTAATCTCCCTCTCTCCTACACACCCTAACCTGAGCCTCACTATCCTCATAAAACTCTTTACAGCATTCAGTAACTTACTACCTATTCTATACACTTGCAACAATTCCACATTGCTCCCCTATCCACTCTATCATATGCCTTTTCTAAATTCATAAATGCAATGAAACTTCCTACCTTTATCTAAATACTGTTCACATAATGCTTCACTGTAAACACTTGATCTACACATCCCCTACCCACTCTAAAGCCTCCTTGCTCATCTGCAATCCTACTCTCTGTCTTACCTCTAATTCTCTCAATAATAACCCTGCCATACACTTTACCTGGTATACTCAGTAACTTATTCCCTATAATTTTTACACTCTCTTTTATCCCCCTTCCCTTTACATAAAGGAACTATACATGCTCTCTGCCAATCCTAGGTCCTTCCCTCTTTCATACATTTATTAAACAAAAATACCAACCACTCCAGCACTATATCCCCCCCTGCTTTTAACATTTCTGTCATGATTCCATCAATTCCAGCTGCTTTACCCCCTTTCATTCTATGTAATGCCTTACGCACCTCCCCCACACTCACATCCTGCTATTCTTCACTCCTAAACGATGTTGTACCTCCCTGGCCAGTACATGAAATTACCGCCTCCCTTTTTTCATCGACATTTAAAAGTTCCTCAAAATATTCCCGCCATCTACCCAATACCTCCAGCTCCCCATCTACTAACTCCCCTACTCTGTTTTTAACTGACAAATCCATTCGTTCCCTAGGCTTTCTTACCTTGTTTATCTCACTCCAAAAAAATTTCTTGTTTTCAGCAAAATTTCTTGACAGAGCCTCTCCCATTCTTTCATCTGCTCTTCTTTTGCACTCTCTCACCCTCTCTTCACCTTTCTTTTACTCTCCATATACTCTGCTCTTCTATTAACACTTCTGTTTTGTAAAAACCTCTCATAAGCTACCTTTTTCTCTTTTATCACACCTTTACTTCTTCATTCCACCACTCACTCCTCTTTCCTCCTCGCCCACCCTCCTATAGCCAAAACTTCGCCCCACATTCTAATACTGCATTTTAAAACTATCCCAACTCTCTTCAACCCCCCACTACTCCTACTTGCACTAGCCCACCTTTCTGCCAATAGTTGCTTATATCTCACTACTTCCTCCTCCCTTAGTTTATACACTTTTACCTCTCTCTTACTTGCTGTTGCCATTTTCTTTTTGTCCCATCTACCTTTTACTCTAACTGTAGCTACAAAAATACCAACCACTCCAACACTATATCCCCCCTTGCTTTTAACATTTCTGTCATGATCCCGTCAGTTCCAGCTGCTTTACCCCTTTTTATTCTACGTAATTCCTCATGCACCTCCCCCACACTCACCTCCTGCTCTTCTTCACTCCTAAACGATGTTATACCCCTCTGGCCAGTGCATGAAATTACTGCCACCCTTTTTTCATCGACATTTAAAAGTTCCTCAAAATATTCCCGCCATCTACCTAATACCTCCAGCTCCCCATCTACTAACTCCCCTACTCTGTTTTTAACTGATAAATCCATTCGTTCCCTAGGCTTTCTTAACTTGTTTATCTCACTCCAAAAAATTTTCATCTTTAGTATATAAACCTCCTGTCCAATTCTACATGTAGTTTTTGTTCTATCTTGGCAATCTCTTGACTAAGATTATCTTTCTTTTATAGGAATCATACCAAAAGATAGTCATGAATCAAGAACCTTTTAGTGATAAAAGAACAAAACTTACTAGTTACAGCCAAAAACATATCATCATGAATCTTTGTTAACTGGTCAACAGTGAAAATGCATCCACCTTGGCCAACGCATCTCTCACCATCACACCAACCTGGTCAAGATCAAGGTTCCTATAATTATGAAAAGGCAGTATGAGCTCACAAGAACGCAGCATCAAAATATCAACACTGAACATAGTGACAGTACAGTTAAACCTCTAACAAATTTCAGCAATTTCAGACAATAAACTGGCTGGAGAAAAGCTCTAATTATTGGGCAAAATGAACAAAAGTTCGTAATTCCTCATTTTGTCTGCAGCAATAGTGTCCAGTTGTCTTCTGAAATATTAGATCAAGTCCGCTAATTCCAACATTTGTACGGTACAGGCCAAAGATGCCACATCCAGGATCTGTACATTTTTCACTGTTCACTGAACCACAGGCCACCTGCGCCAGTTTATTGTTGTGTTCACTCCAGAATTCGCTCGTCATTCAATCTCTAATTTTCCCTAGAAAATTAAAGACTTATACATATTTCAACTGACCTGATGGGGTTCCTCTTCCACCTCATGCCCTTCCATTTCAAATCTTGCCTTCCATCTTTGATAATCAACTTGGTAGTCAGTCAGTGTCGGACTGAAGAGATATTGTAATTCAAGCATCTGAAATTGATTTGGACTGAAAGGTTTAAGCCAGTCTTCCCACTCATCTACCAGCCACTCCTCTTCATACTGATATTCAGGAAGATCTTCTTCGTCACTAATAATCTCTTCATAGCCAAAGCCCTCTACATCCTCACCTGGAAAATTTGTGTATTTTAATCACTCAGTAAAAGATAAATCAGGTTGTTGCTGCATCTAGACTTTTGCAGGTCTCTTAACACCCTTCTGTTGTAGACATAATATTAGGTGAAGCACTGGTTGCTTTCTTCTGTGCTCTTGAAAGAAAAATTAAAAATAAAGAAAGAGCAAAACTGCATATGAAAAATATATATACAGTATGTATCAAAACACAGCAAATATTCCTAGATGCATGTAAATGAAACCATTATTTCATTTTTTGCCAAACCCGTGAGGAAATTAGATAATAAAGATGAACACAAATGACCTCTTCACATACAACTGGCCAATGGGTTATTATATGAAAAGAATGCAATGGGGAGTGGGATTAAGACATCACCGAGTCAGCAAGAATCAGAGAATATAAAAATCCTAAAGGGGTACAAAAACAGACAGTAAACTGGTACACAATTCCAGCTAAAAAGCATTGTGATATCAGGCACAGTATATTTATACAGTACGTACTGACATTGATATTGTTATCAGTAAAACTTTGTTTTTTATTTTTTTATTAACACATCGGCCGATTCCCACCAAGGCAGGGTGGCCCGAAAAAGAAAAACTTTCATCATCATTCACTCCATCACTGTCTTGCCAGAGGGGTGCTTTACACTACAGTTATAAAACTGCAACATAACACCCCTCCTTCAGAGTGCCGGCACTGTACTTCCCATCTCCAGAACTCAAGTCCAGCCAGCCGGTTTCCCTGAATCCCTTCATAAATGTTACTTTGCTCACACTCCAACAGCACGTCAAGTATTAAAAACTTTGTTTCCTTATTATTAATAGAATTTGCATTGTAAGAGAAAATTGCATGAAGTTTGAGATTGGGATTTTTCATTTCATAATAAAAAATATTTTTTTTTTAAATTCTTCGACCCTGAGAGCAAGTTTGAGATCAGGGGTCTTGACCCTGAAAGGGTTAAGAAGGAAGTGCCTAAAAGGCAATTCTAAAAACAAAAAAAACAAAAAATCAGCCTACATAAACACTGCTTTATGTAGGATGCTATTATTTAGATATGGGCCACTTTAGTCTTTTAGTTGTGACTTGTTTGTTTTTTAAGACAATGTCATAATTAAGACAATGTCAAATATAGGGGCTTTGAATTGTTTATAGGAATACACTGACATGCGAGTTAATATCTCTGTCTTCGTTAAATTTTCTCCACCAGCAAACGTTGCCAAGTGCTGAGTTATTCAATTATATCCCATCATGGAGCCTGAATGAGAGTTTTACTAGTTTCCATTATTGATTTTGATATACTGGTGACTAGGAATGTGGGGTAGTGATCACTTGTGATGTCACAAATAATGCCAGCTGTTAGAGGATCATTAATATTCATCCAGATGTGATCAAGATGCAGTTGTTTCAGTAATTCTTGTAGATTTGGTTATCAAAGTTATTAATAAGCAGTTATTTATATTGTTTAGGAAATGTCTATTTGTGGATCTTCTAACTGTATGAGGTTGATGTTAAAATCTCCAACAATTATTAAGTGTTGTTCATTCAGTTTATTATGATCAGGTATTTGAGAGCATCACTAAAGTCAACTATTTTGGTTTGTGATGATCTGTAGACTGCTTCATTTATAAGAGGTGCCTTTGTGTGTTCAGATGTAAATTGTGCAAGTGTGTATTAACAAAGCTCATCTCAGGTACATGCTGAGCTAATACATGACATGCCATTAGTGTAATAAATTGAAGTTCCACCTCCATTTTAATCAGCATACTCCACCTATATTCAGAACCTTAAAACTACTCACCATAAAAAATATTCATACCTATTCATGTGCCTTCTACATACATAAAACTCTACATGCTAATATCAACCCTGCGCTCAGAATTCTCCTCAACAACTTTAATAGGTCCCACGAACATGACACAAGACACAGATCACTATTTGACATACCCCGAGTCCATACTAACCAATGTAAAAATTCTATGCACATAAAGGGCCCCAGAATCTGGAATTCATTACCAGTAAATATCAAGTTAACCTTGTCGGAAAATCAATTCAAGACTCTTCTCAAAAATAACCTACTCCCCCTATACTAAATACTCATACTGTAACAAACTTCCAAACCCAATATTATTTTACTTAAGAAGATCTCAATTTGATATGTTCATCCTCCTTAACACTTGTTGCAATTTCATATCATCATATTGTCATTTAAAATCTTATAGTATCATCATTTTCTTAATTTGAAATAAAATATATATCTAGATGAAACTCTAAAAACTATTTCTAGTATTGTTATTATACTAGTATAGCATCAACATACTGTAATTTGAAATAAATTCTACAACTAGATTAAACTCAACCAATTTCTCTTGTATTGTCTTTTAATAGTATGTATAACCATTTAATAGTTTAAATAATACAGAACTAGAATAAACTCAATCAATTTCTTTAGCATTAAGTACTTAGTGAATAAGTCTCTAGAATAAACTGCCCCTAATGCCATGGCATGCCAGTGGCTCTCCTTGCATTACAGTTTTATAATTGTTTTATAATTGTAACTACCAATAACATTGTACACTTGTAACATGCATTGAAATAAAAATTATTATTATTATTATTATTATTATTATTATAGATCTCTAGATATGTATGGCTGTGTTCCAACCAAGTAAGCTATGTGCTATGTGTATAGTATGAGCCAGGTTTCGGTAAGAATAATGAAAGACGGGTTCACATGTCGTGAAAAGGTTAAGGCTCACAATCATTGCTTGATGCATAGATCAAATAAATAAACAGGCTAGCTATTCTAAGTGGTTTCACCTGTTATGAATCTGTACTGGAGGGAAGGCAGGGTAGAGGTCATCCTAGGATAGGATGTAGGGGGATTAAAGAAGGTTTTGTGTGAAAGGCATTTGGACATATGACAGGCATGTGTAAGCTTGTTAGATAAGAGTAGAGACAATTAGTTTTTAGGATGCTGAAATGTGAACAAAGTAATATTTTGTGAAGGGATTCAGGGGAACTGGTTAGCTGGACTCGGGTCCTGGAGGTGGGAAGTACAGCGCCTGCACTCCTAAGGAGGTTTGGGATATTTACTCTTTGGAGGGATATCTGAACTGTTGTATCTGAGTGCCTCTGGCAAGACAGTGATAGTGTGAATGATGGTGAAAGTGTTTCTTTTTCAGGTCACCATGCCTCAGTAGAAGACAACCAGCATGTTAAAAGAAAAATACAAAAGCTAAATAATACTATACAATACTTGAATATTACCTTCATCTGGTTGATTTTCATCCATTACCATTTCATCAATACAGTCTTCAGGTGGGTACTCTTCTTCGACCTCACCAGTTTCTGGTGGTAAATCAGGGAGATCTTCATCATCACTAATGGCTTCCATATCTTCCTCTGTTGGCAGTGGGGGCAACACAGTGTGCGGTTCTCTCACTTCAAAATCTCTAACTTCCCTTTCCCTCTCTCGGTTATCATGAGCTTCTCTCTCACGGTAATCTTGAGGTGTGCCCCCATGGCTTCCTTCTTCACTAAAATTGTCACCATGAAAAGACGCCTCAGCAAGCACTGGCTGAGTATCAACAGGGGTGTGTGGACGACGACCTGACTTATCCGATCTTTCAGATCGTCTTTCATCCCATTCTCTGTGATTGTAAGGAAATATCATTTACAAAAAAATACAATCAGAAAGATATATTATACATATATAAAATAGAATTTGAGTTAAAAATCTAACAAAAGACATCTTTCACAAATCTATCACACAATTACATAACCAATTTTTTTTAAAAATTAAGGTATAAATTAAAATTTTATTTTATATACAAGACGTACTCAATATTGTGCCTTCCTCTAGGGGGTGGAAGTTCTTGGGTAGGTACTCTCTCTTCTTCAAAGTGTTCTCTGCTCTCTCGGCTTTGACGTCGCTCACGCTCACGTTCTCGATCTCTATCCCTTTCTCTACCTCTAGTATTTCTAACTCTCTCCCTTTCTTTTTCTCTCTCTTTATCCCTGTCCTTTTCTCTGTCTCTATCTTTTTCTCTATCTCTTTCATGATCCCTTTCCCTATCATATTCCCTTTCTCTATCACGATCTCTTTCAAATTCCTTTTCACGCTCACGATCTCTGTCCCTTTCTCGTTCTCCTTCCCGGGCACTATCTCGTCTTGAGTCTCTTCGGGAACCACTGCGTTCACTTCTTTCCCAAGATTTTTCTCTACTCCAGGACCTTTCAACAGAACGTCTTCTCTCTCTATCTCTGTCTCTTTCCCGATCTCTTTCCCTGTCTCTGTTTTCAACTCTATAATTCCTTTGATCCCTCTCTCTCTCCCTTTCTCGTTCCCGCTCATACTCCCGGGTGTGTTCTGGTTGCTCTTCCTCCCACTGTTTAGGTTCTTCATATTCCTGAGGAGATCTTGGAGGCTATAAAAAAAGGTATAAAAACTCGGTGAGTCAATATAATGTAATAAATATTTTACTTCCCAATATAAAACATAGATGGGTTTATATAGAATAAAGTCTTCTTATTGTATTTGACCACCATGGAATCTAGAGTATTTAATATAAAAAATGGGTTATTTTGGTAATACAGTGGTACCCCGACTTACGATATTTTTTCATTCCAGAATGCTGTTCAAGTGCCATTACCAAACAAATTTATCTCCATAAGAAATGATGTAAAATAGACTAGTCCTTTTAGACCCCCAAAATTACACTTACAAAAACATTTAAAAAAATAAACTTACATAAAAAGGTGTGTTTGGGGACCATCGTAAGTCGGGGTACCACTGTATTTTAATTTATCTGTACTGTTTATTACATTGAACCTAGTCTTACTAAACACCAAAATTGACTGATTAATTACCAAAAATTCAAAATGCATTTCCAATATGCCAAATAATTAATGATTACATAAGATTAAAGCATTACATCTACAGTACAGTATTTGAAGAGCAATTAAGGATATTTTCATCAACAGTTGTTGTAGGGTTTATGGATTGTGATGGCCCTAGGACTAAATGAAACCTACCAAAGAAAGCATCAGAAGCATAGACCAAGACAATAACCTCTGTTACAGCTCACTAAAAGTATGACAACTGGCCCTGAGAAAGACACCTGTAAGGCCCAGGATGCCATGCATTCTGGTGGTTCAAAGCACTCACTGTCCAGAAGAGGGAGGCAATAGATAGTGCATAAGAGACAAAGGACCTGTGAAGAAGAGTCTAAAATGAGTGGAATTAGGAACACTAGTGCATGATGTGCTCCACTACATACAGCTGGGAAGATCACAACTGACAGGAAGGGGTAACTATGAGCCAGGGATGGAGATGGTCCACAAGTTTAACGTGCTCCATGAAAATCCTTGTTAAGACCATGTCCAGTGCCCAGTCAAGACAAAATACCCAGAGGCATGCACCTACAAAGGACTTAGTAAGCACAGTGCCAATGACCAGAGAGAAATATAGAGGTTCTCTTCCCAGAGATAGCAAACCTCCCACTAGACCTCCAAGGGCCAAAAGTGGTTTGGTCATTTAGAGAGAATGGAACAAAGTAAAATGACTTGGAGAGCATATAAATCTGTAGAAGGAAGGCAGGGAGGGAGGGGGTAAAGGTTTTGTGGACGAGGGGCTCGGACTTCCAGCAAGTGTGCGTGAGCATGTTAGATAGGAGTGAATGGAGACTAATGGTTTTTGGGACCTGATGAGCTGTTGGAGTGTGAGCAGGGTAATATTCTGTAAAGGGATTCAGAGAAACCGGTTAGCCGAACTTGAGTCCTGGAAATGGGAAGTAATGCCTGCACTTTAAAGGAGGAGTTTGGGATATTGGCAGTTTGGAGGGATGTCTAAGCTGTCATGTCTGAGCACCTCTGAAAATTATTATTATTATAATCAAATAGAAGCGCTAAACCACAGGGGTTATACAGCGCTGCAGGTTATTGTAGGATGCAGGGAGAGTGGGTTGTAAGAGGGAGATGGACGATTAGTAGGGTATGGAGTGCAAGATGACGGTGGATAGTGCAGGGATGGAGGGTAGCAAGAGATCGAGGTAGAAGGGACTGTGGGAGGTGCTAGAGGTATAATCTTCAGAGTTTGTGTAGTAAGTCAGTTTCTGTCAAAAAGTCAATGAGAGAGTCAGGATTAAAGGAGGGTCCATCTGCAAGAAGGGAAGGTAAAGAAAGGGCCGCAGAGCGAAGACGTCGTTGGAGGTAAATTCTGCGTGCTCGT
>WNWK01009432.1:0-76765 GCA_009830355.1 Cherax destructor | reverse complement strand
TTTCTACCTCTCCACCCGTCCTCTTGATCCTTAACTTTGTCCCATGCGTTTAGCCACTGTCCAGGTTCCTTTCTTGGCTTGAGGATTCTCAACAGGAGGATTACTACGAATCCTCTTGTTTTCCTCAGTCAGTCGCTGTATTTCAAGCTTAGCTACCCTCAGTTCTTCCTTCAGCTGCTGGTAGAGTAGCTCAAGAGAGGACATCTTCAGATTCAGAGAGAGCACACAAGACACGTCTTCACTGAGTTAAGTCAGGTCCACCACTTCAAAATCCAATAATGAGGAAACTCTTCTCGCGATAAAATTCGTCTTCTAAATGTTGATTAAGAGGAAAGAACAATAGACCTATAGGTAGTAGGTAGTAGGTTGGTAGACAGCAACCACCCAGGGAGGTACTACCGTCCTGCCAGGTGACTGTGAAACAGAAACCTGAAACTGTTTTACATGATGGTAGGATTGCTGGTGTCTTTTTTCTGTCTCATAAACACGCTGGATAACAGGTATATCTAGCTACTTCTACTTACACTTTAGGTCACACTACACTGGCATACACATGCATATATATACATACACACATCTAGGTTTTTCTTCTTTTTCTTAATAGCTCTTGTTCTTTTTAATTTCTCTATTGTCCATGGGGAAGTGGAAAAGAATCTTTCCTCCGTAAGCCATGCGTGTCGTATGAGGCGACTAAGATGCCGGGAGCAATGGGCTAGTAACCCCTTCTCCTGTACAAATCTACTAAAAACGAGAAGAAGAAAAACTTTATAAAATTGGGGTGTCTGAATGTGCGTGGATGTAGTGCGGATGATAAGAAAGAGATGATTGCCGATGTTATGAATGAAAAGAAGTTGGATGTCCTGGCCCTAAGCGAAACAAAGCTGAAGGGGTAGGCGAGTTTCAGTGGGGAGAAATAAATGGGATTAAGTCAGGAGTATCTGAGAGAGTTAGAGCTAAGGAAGGGGTAGCAATAATGTTGAAGGATCAGTTATGGAAGGAAAAGAGGGAATATAAATGTGTAAATTCAAGGATTATGTGGATTAAAATAAGGGTCGGATGCGAAAAGTGGGTCATAATAAGCGTGTATGCACCTGGAGAAGAGAGGAGTGTAGAGGAGAGAGAGAGATTTTGGGAGATGTTAGCGAATGTATAGGAACTTTTGAACCAAATGAGAGAGTAATTGTGGTAGGGGACCTAAATGCTAAAGTGGGAGAAACATGCAGAGAGGGTGTAGTAGGTAAGTTTGGGGTGCCAGGTGTAAATGATAATGGGAGCCCTTTGATTGAACTTTGTATAGAAAGGGGTTTAGTTATAGGTAATACATATTTTAAGAAAAAGAGGATAAATAAGTATACAAGATATGATGTAGGGCGTAATGACAGTAGTTTGTTGGACTATGTATTGGTAGATAAAAGACTGTTGAGTAGACTTCAGGATGTACATGTTTATAGAGGGCTACAGATGTATCAGATCACTTTTTAGTTATAGCTACAGTGGGAGTAAAAGGTAGATGGGATACAAGGAAAATAGAATCAGTAAGTAAAAGAGAGGTGAAGGTTTATAAACTAAAAGAGGAGGCAGTTAGGGTAAGATATAAACAACTATTGGAGGATAGATGGGCTAGTGAGAGTGTAGGCAATGGGGTCGAAAATGTATGGGGTAGATTTAAAAATGTAGTGTTAGAGTGTTCAGCAGAAGTTTGTGGTTACAGGCGAGTGGGTGCAGGAGGGAAGAGGAGCGATTGGTGGAATGATGATGTAAAGAGAGTAGTAAGGAGAAAAAGTTAGCATATGAGAGGTTTTTACAAAGTAGAAGTGATGCAAGGAGGGAAGAGTATATGGAGAGAAAAGAGAGGTTAAAAGAGTGGTGAAGCAATGTAAAAAGAGAGCAGATGAGAGAGTGGGTGAGATGTTATCAGCAAATTTTGTTGAAAATAAGAAAAAGTTTTGGAATGAGATTAATAAGTTGAGGAAGCCTAGAGAACAAATGGATTTGACAGTTAAAAATAGGAGAGGAGAGTTATTAAATGGAGAGTTAGAGGTATCGGGAAGATGGAGAGAATATTTTGAGGATTTGTTAAATGTTGATGAAGACAGGGAAGCTGTGATTTCGTGTGTAGGGCAAGGAGGAATAACATCTTGTAGGAGTGTGGAAGAGCCAGTTGTGGGTGTAGGGGAAGTTCGTGAGGCAGTGGGTAGAATGAAAGGGGTAAGGCAGCTGGGATTGATGGGATAAAGATAGAAATGTTAAAAGCAGGTGGGGATATAATTTTGGAGTGGTTGGTGCTATTATTTAATAAATGTATGGAAGAGGGTAAGGTACCTAGGGATTGGCAGAGAGCGTGTATTGTTCCTTTGTATAAAGGCAAAGGGGACAAAAGAGAGTGCAAAAATTATAGGGGAATAAGTCTGTTGAGTGTACCTGGTAAAGTGTATGGTAGAGTTATTATTGAAAGAATTAAGAGTAAAACAGAAAGCAGGATAGCAGATGAACAAGGGGCTTTAGGAAAGGTAGGGGTGTGTAGACCAAGTGTTTACAGTGAAACATATAGGTGAACAGTATTTGGATAAGGGTAAAGATGTTTTTGTGGCATTTATGGATTTGGAAAAGGCGTATGATAGGGTAGATAGGGGGCAATGTGGCAGATGTTGCAGGTGTATGGAATAGGAGGAAGGTTACTGAAAGCAGTGAAGAGTTTTTATGAGGATAGTGAGGCTCAGGTTAGAGTGTGTAGGAGGGAAGGGGACTATTTCCCAGTAAAAGTGGGCCTTAGACAAGGATGTGTGATGTCACCGTGGTTGTTCAATATATTTATAGATGGGGTTGTAAGAGAAGTGAATGCGAGGGTCTTGGCAAGAGGTGTTGGGCTAAAAGATAAAGAAGCAAATACAAAGTGGGAGTTGTCACAGTTGCTTTTTGCTGATGACACTGTGCTTTTGGGAGATTCTGAAGAGAAGCTGCAGAGGTTGGTGGATGAATTTGGTAGGGTGTGTAAAAGAAGAAAATTGAAAGTGAATATAGGAAAGAGTAAGGTGATGAGGATAACAAAAAGAATAGGTGACGAAAGATTGGATATCAGATTGGAGGGAGAGAGTATGGAGGAGGTGAATGTATTCAGATATTTGGGAGTGGACATGTCGGCGGATGGGTCTATGAAGGATGAGGTGAATCATAGAATTGATGAGGGAAAAGGGTGAGTGGAGCACTTGAGTCTGTGGAGACAAAGAACCTTGTCCATGGAAGTAAAGAGGGAATGTATGAGAGTATAGTTATACCAACGCTCTTATATGGGTGTGAAGCATGGGTGATGAATGTTGCAACGAGGAGAAGGCTGGAGGCAGTGGAGATGTCATGTCTGAGGTCAATGTGTGGTGTGAATATAATGCAGAGAATTCGGAGTTTGGAAATTAGGAGGAGGTGCGGGATTACCAAAACGATTGTTCAGAGAGCTGAGGAGGGGTTGTTGAGGTGGTTTGGACATGTAGAGAGAATGGAACGAGACAGAGTGACTTCGAGAGTGTATAAATCTGTAGTGGAGGGAAGGCGGGGTAGGGGTCGGCCTAGGAAAGGTTGGAGGGAGGGGGTAAAGGAAGTTTTGTGTGCGAGGGCTTGGACTTCCAGCAAGCATGTGTGAGCGTATTTGATAGGAGTGAATGGAGGCATATGGTTTTTAATACTTGACGTGCTGTTGGAGTGTGAGCAAAGTAACATTTATGAAGGGATTCAGGGAAACCGGCAGGCCGGACTTGAGTTCTGGAGATGGGAAGTACAGTGCCGGCACTCTGAAGGAGGGGTGTTAATGTTGCAGTTTTATAACTGTAGTGTAAAGCACCCTTCTGGCAAGACAGTGATGGAGTGAATGATGATGAAAGTTTTTCTTTTTCGGGCCACCCTGCCTTGGTGGGAATCGGCCGATGTGTTAAAAAAAAAAAAAAAAAAAAAACAATAGACCTGATGAAAACTTTCTGCTTACGGAACTTGATTGCTCAAATCAAATCATGTGTGTGGGGAAGTACCCTGGCTGGTGTGTGTGAGGAAGTACCCTGACTGGTGTGTGTGGGGAAGTACCCTGACTGGTGTGTGTGGGGAAGTACCCTGGCTGGTTTGTGTGGGGAAGTACCCTGGCTGATGTGTGTGGGGGAAGTACCCTGGCTGGTTTGTGTGGGGAATATAAGAATGGAGGAACACTGCAGAAGGCCTACTGGCCCATACAAGGCAGGTCCTTATCAAAACCACCCCTACCCTAAACTACCCAAGAATTTACTCCCAAACCCACGACACCAATCAAACCCAGCGTCTCCCACTCATATATTTGTCCAATCTCTTTTTAAAGCTACCCAAAGTCCTAGCCTCGATCACCTTACTCAGAAGACCGTTCCACGCATCCACAACTCTGTGTGAAAACCAGTACTTACCTATGTCCTCTCTAAATCTAAACTTGTCTAACTTAAATCCATTATTTCTAGTTCTTACCTGGTTCGACACCCTCAGTACTTTATTAATATCACCTTTGTTTATCCCCATCATCCACTTATACACCTCAATGTTATCTTCCCTCATTCTACGTCTCTCGAGAGAGTGGAGATTTAAGGCTCTAAGTCTATCTTCATATGGGAGATTCCTTATACAGTAAATCATTTTAGTCATTCTTCTCTGTATATTCTCCAATGAGTCTATATCCATCCTGTAGTAAGGAGACCAAAACTGAGCGGCATAATCTAAATGAGGCCTCACTAGTGATGTATAGAGCTGTAAAATAACTTTTGGACTTCTGTTACTTGTACTTCTTGAAATAAATCCTAGTACAGTGGACCCCCGAGTTTCGTAAAAACTTCACTCCTGAAGTCTGCTCAAGCGCCATTACCGAACAAATTTACTCCCTTAAGGAAAAATGTCACGTAGGTTAGTCTATTTCAGACCCCCAAAAATACACTTCCACAAGCACTGACAATATTATACTTACATAATTGTACGATTTCCAGGGTTTACGAAACTCGGGGTCCACTGTAATCTGTTAACCTTGTTGTGCACACTTAGGCACTGCTGTCTTGGCTTTAGATTTCTGCTCACCATGACTCCCAAGTCTTTTTCACATTCTATATGATCAAGCTCTACTTCACCTAGTTTATAGCTTCGAGGGTTATTTTCATTACCAAGAACTAATACCTTACACTTATCCACATTGAACTTCATCTGCCACTTTTCAGACGAAGACATTAATTTGTCCAAATCCTCCTGGAGTTCATTGGTATCCTCCTCAGAATGAATCAAACGGCCTATTTTTGTATCATCAGCAAATTTGCTCATGTCACTTGTAATTCCTTCATCAAGGTCATTAATGTAAATTATGAACAACAGAGGGCCTAAAACTGATCCCTGTGGAATGCCACTAGTGACTAATCCCCATTAATGAAAACTCTCTGCTTTCTGTTGGTAAGCCATGCCTCTATCCATGCTAGAACTTTTCCTCCTATACCATGAGCTGCCACTTTTCTTAAGAGTCTCTTGTGAGGTACTCTATCGAAGGCTTTACTAAAATCCAAATAAACAATATCATATTCTTTATCACTGTCTACTGCCTCAAATGTTCTATTGAAGAACGTCAGTAAATTTATCAGGCAGGAACGACCTCTCGTGAACCCATCTTGAGATTCATTAATCAAATTATGCTCTTCAAGGTGACTTCTAATAATGTCAGCTATAATTGATTCTAACACAAGCCAGGGAAGTACCCTGGCAGGTGTGGGAAGTACCCTGTCTGGTGTGTGGGGAAGTACCCTGGCTGGTTTGTGTGGGGAAGTATCCTGGCTGGTTTGTGTGAGGAAGTACCCTGGCTGATGTGTGTGGGGAAGTACCCTGGCTGATGTGTGTGGGGAAGAACCCTGGCTGGTGTGTGGGGGAAAGTACCCTGGCTGGTGTGTTCTTTCTTGAATTCTATCGTGTTTCTCACCTTCTTTACCAAAGGGCTGGCACTAGAAGCTTTCTTTGGGCCCATGGTGGCTTATTTAGCAGTTGCAAGCACAAAAAGAATGGAATATTATGAAATGTATCTTATGAACGCGTGGGGTGATGGTCACTCTCCGAGAAACAATGCCACACTGATTCTTAATGGTGTGTGGGGCGCCTTTGTGTGCGTGCAGATGCTGGGAGGCCGCTCGGACGTGTTCCATATGACTGATGAATTGCGAGGCAAATCACGAAACACAAGGCTGTATTTTGACGCAAAAAAGTTGCCGAAAAGCGAAATTCACAAACCGCAAGACTCACGAAACTCGAGGGTCCACTGTAAGTAAGTGAGCTTAACAGCTTGTTGTATTTAGGAAGAATACCCCTCAAGGGAGGTTCCTTGACGCTGGTGAGGGGGTCTGTCTGTTATATTGTGGTCCGTTATATAGAGGTGCGTTATATAAAGGTCCTTTAAATCAAGGTCCAATACACAGATACCCTTAATATTGAGGTTTGTTATATGGAGGGTTTGCTGTATTAATTGTTTTATAATAATAATTATAATAATAAAAATAATACTAGAGTATGGTCCCACAGAGACTGGTGGAACAGTTTGCAGAGATCACTGGTACTGATGAAGCTTGTGCCCAGTTCTACCTTCAAGACCGCAAGTGGGACCTCCAGGTACTGTACTGTCTTACCCACTACTGACACTGCTGACACTTCTGACACTACTGACACTACCCAGTACTGACACTGGTACTGATGAAGCTTGTGCCCAGTTCTACCTTCAAGCCCGCAAATGGGACCTCCAGGTACTGTACTGTCTTACCCACTACTGACCCTTCTGACACTACTGACACTACTCAGTACTGACACTACCCAGTACTGACACTACCCAGTACTGACACTGGTACTGATGAAGCTTGTGCCCAGTTCTACTTTCAAGACCACAAATGGGACCTCCAGGTACTGTACTGTCTTACCCACTACTGACACTGCAGACACTTCTGACACTACTGACACTACTCAGTACTGACACTACCCAGTACTGACACTACCCAGTACTGACACTGGTACTGATGAAGCTTGTGCCCAGTTCTATCTTCAAGACCGCAAATGGGACCTCCAGGTACTGTACTGTCTTACCTACTAATGACACTACTGACACTACTCAGTACTTACACTACCCAGTACTGACACTGGTACTGATGAAGCTTGTACCCAGTTCTACCTTCAAGACTGCAAGTGGGACCTCCAGGTACTACTGTACTGTCTTACCCACTACTGACACTGCTGACACTACTGACACTACCCAGTACTGACACTGGTACTGATGAAGCTTGTGCCCAGTTCTACCTTCAAGACCGCAAATGGGACCTCCAGGTACTGTACTGTCTTACCCACTACTGACCCTTCTGACACTACTGACACTACTCAGTACTGACACTACCCAGTACTGACACTACCCAGTACTGACACTGGTACTGATGAAGCTTGTGCCCAGTTCTACTTTCAAGACCACAAATGGGACCTCCAGGTACTGTACTGTCTTACCCACTACTGACACTGCAGACACTTCTGACACTACTGACACTACTCAGTACTGACACTACCCAGTACTGACACTACCCAGTACTGACACTGGTACTGATGAAGCTTGTGCCCAGTTCTACCTTCAAGACCGCAAATGGGACCTCCAGGTACTGTACTGTCTTACCTACTAATGACACTACTGACACTACTCAGTACTGACACTACCCAGTACTGACACTACTCAGTACTGACACTACCTAGTACTGACACTGGTACTGATGAAGCTTGTACCCAGTTCTACCTTCAAGACTGCAAGTGGGACCTCCAGGTACTACTGTACTGTCTTACCCACTACTGACACTACTGACACTACCCAGTACTGACACTGGTACTGATGAAGTTTGTGCCCAGTTCTACCTTCAAGACTGTAAGTGGGACCTCCAGGTACTGTGCTGTCTTACCCACTACTGACAGTGCTTACTCACACTACTCACTCACTCATGCCTAAACTACAGCGTCTTCTCACTTAGCGACATATACTCGTTTTCTGGTGACTCGGACTTACAACGGGCTCTCTGACCAGTATGCATACCTAAATAATGTATATTAGAGCTGATTTCCTCTATTTTGTTTATAATAATATACAGTACACTACTGTATAAACATTTAAAAATACAGTGGTACCTCAACTTACGATGGTCCCCAAACTCACCCTTTTATGTAAGTTTATTTTTAAATGCTTTTGTAAGTGTAATTTTGGGGGTCTAAAAGGACTAGTCTATTTTACATCATTCCTTATGGGGATAAATTCGTTTGGTAATGGCACTTGAACAGCATTCTGGAATGAAAAAATATCGTAAGTCGAGGTACCACTGTATACCAGAAATGTTATAAATGGTGCAAAGGTGACATTAAAACAATATCAAAGATGATTGACACAAACCCACTACCATTATAGTATGCTTCTCACTTAGCAACGAATTTGTTTACTGACGTGATCTTAGTAACGGAACTCTGTCATTAAGTAAGGAGAGGCTGTACAGTGGACCCCCGCCTAACGAGCACCCCGGAAATCGTACAATTATGTAAGTATAATATTGTAAGTGCTTTTGTAAGTGTATATTTGGGGATCTGAAATGGACTAACCTACTTGACAGTTTTTCTTAAGGGAGTAAATTCATTTGGTAATGGCACTTGAGCAGGCTTCTGGAATGAATTTTGCTCGTTAGGCGGGGGTCCACTGTACGTATATAGATTTAGATCCGAGTCGATATCACCATTCAGCATTTAGGATAACTGGTAAATATTTAAATTGTAATGAACTGCAGATAGATGGCAAGTGGTAATAGTAATACTATCTGTATAAGTGGTTCATTGGATAAAGTTGGAGTTAGTAGATATTGTTTGAGTAAAGTGTTAAAACTAATACACATATAATGCTAAAAAACAGTAATGAGTATAATGACTATTAAGACAAAATTTTAAATCAATATAGCACCTGGTTCAGACTTAGTATTGCACTAATGCTAATATAAACTGCTCACAATAAACAGTAAAATATAATGTGTACAGTCCTATACTAAAAAGAAAAGTGAATTTATAGTAATTATATAAAATTAAAATGGATAACAGTAGCTAGCAAAAGAAAAAATACTAGAGAAAAAATAATGCTTTTAGTTGTTTACTAAAGAAGCTAAAATGGTATACAGTAGATAGTAAGAAAAATACTAGACAGAAAATGATGTGTATAGTACTTTATTAACCCTTTGGGAGTCGGTGCCGTACTAGTACGTTTTACGAGCAGGGGTTGGTGCCGTACTAGTACGCCCAAATTCTAGCGGCCTCAATTTAAGCAGAAAACGTCTGGTAGGCATACATATGAAAGAATGGGTCTGTGTGGTCAGTGTGCGCAGTATAAAAAAAATCCTGCAGTACACACTGCATAATGAGAGAAAAAAAACTCTGACCGTTTTTTTCGATTAAAACAGCGACTTTGCAGTCGATTTTCGTATGGTATATATTGATGTATTCTCGTTTTCTTGGTCTCATTTGATAGAATGGAAGATATATGACAGAAATAGAGATGATTTTGATTGGTATGACAATGACAAGTACCTTGAATTTGAGCTCAAAGTAGCGAAAATGTTCGATTTTTGACGATGTTCAAGAGTAAACAAATCACACCATGCCTCCAATACACATCAACTGGCGAGTCTTATATTCATGCACAAGTGTTCTGATATTATTTGTACCATTTTTACAATGATGCAGTTGTATACATAACAGTAAATCTTCTATTTTTTGTGAGAATAAAAATTCAAAATGAAAAGCAAAAGTAATGGAACAGGGGCCTGGAGACGTGCCTAATGAACAGAGAACATGTTATTTTAGTGCCAGGAATGTCTGCCTTGTTTATTCTGGACCCTATTTTGAAATTGGCATCGTTTGAAATTTGTGTGAAATTGGAAAATTGCCATTTTCTGACCACTATTTTGGGTAGATGAAATTGGTAAATAGGCAGTTTCTTGTACTCAATCGATAGAAAAAATGGAGTTCTATCGAAATAGCTATAGTTTTAGGAGACTGAAACATTGGAATTTGTCGAAAATAGGGCTCAAAGTGGGCAAAATCGCCGATGCTTAAGTGTCATGGCTACCTCTAACTTCGCGAAAGCATAATTCCGTTAGTTTTCGATCAAATTTCATAATTTTGGTGGCGTTATGATCGGAAAAAGATTCTCTATCATTTCATAAGAAAAAAATAATTTTTTTTTTCCAAAAAATGTTCGACCCCAGGAACACTTTCCTGAGAAGGCCTGTCGACCCCCAAAGGGTTAAACAAGTTAAATAGTTATTAAAAAGTTAAATGGTTTATAGTCCTTTACTAACAAGGTAAAGACATGGAAGCTTAGTTAATGTAAAATGGTAATAAAAGACAGTGAAAAGGTAAAAAAAAAAAAAAAAAAATATTACACAATAGAAAATGGTGGCTGCCCTTAGGACATTGAAGGCAGATTGCCATTGAAGGCAGGTTGCCATTGAAGGCAGGTTGCCAGGCATAAAGTAGTTAATCTTAACAAGCAAATAATTTCACACAAATTTTTTTAACAATTGCACAAAAAATGCAAGACAGTGAGGTAGTTGATACTAACAAATAAATAATAGCACAAAGCTTGCACGACACTAATACTAGTAGAGCCTTTCCTCACTTAATGACAGAGTTCTGTTCCTAAGACCATGTTAAATGAATTCGTTGCTAAGTGAGGAGCATACTATAATAGTAGTGGGTTTGTGTCAACTATCTTCGATATTGTTTTAATGTCACCTTTGCACCATTTATAACATTTCTGGTATATTTTTAAATGTTTATACAGTAGTGTACTGTATATTGTAATAAACAGAATAGAGGAAATCAGCTCTAATATACATCATTTAGGTATGCATACTGGTCAGAGAGCCCGTCGTAAGTCTGAATCGTCGGTAAACGAGTACGCCACTAAGTGAGGAGAGGCTGTATGTGTATACCATCTTCTGAATTTAGTACTTCACAAGTATTTAGATATAGATCACATGGTGTGTGACAATTAACATGAATATTTTCTGTACATTGTATTTGCAGATCTAAAGAATGTACAGAGAACCTTTATGGCACGTATAAGTTCCATCAAACACCTTAACTACTGGGAACGCCTGGAAGCACTTGAATTGTACTCACTGGAGTGCAGGCGAGAGAGATATATCATAATCTACACCTGGAAGATTCTGGAGGGACTGGTCCCTAACCTGCACACAGAAATCACTCCCTACGAAAGCGAAAGACTTGGCAGACGATGTAACATTCCCCAGTGAAAAGTAGGGACGCCACTGGTACACTAAGAGAAAACACAATTCGTGTCCGGGGCCCAAGACTGTTCAACAGCCTCCCACCAGCCATAAGGGAAATTACCAATAGACCCCTGGTTGTCTTTAAGAGGGAGCTGGACAGATACCTAAAGTCAGTGCCAGATCAGCCGGGCTGTGGTTCGTACATTGGACTACGTGGGGCCAGCAGTAACAGCCTCGTTGATGAGGCTCTGATCCACCAGGGGCCCCGGGGGCGTTGATCCCCAGAATGCCCTCCAGGTAGACAATACCCTGGCTGTTATTTATGTCTGGCGTGCTGGCAGGTTACATGTACTGAAGGGTACCACATGTAAACAGCCAGGGAAAAGGTGGGTTTTGAACACATTACCAATAGACCCATGGCTGTCTTCAAGACCCCTTCCTGTCTTCTAGACCCTGGCTGGCTTGAAGACTCCCAGGCTGTCTTCAAGACTCTCTGGCTGTCTTCAAAACCCCTGGCTGTTTTCAAGACCCCTGGCTGTCATCAAGAGAGCTGGACAGACACTTCAAGTCAGTACCTGACCAGCTGGGCTGTGGTTAGTATGTTGGTTTACATGCAATCAGCAGTAACAGCCTGGTTGATCAGGCCCTGATCAACCAAGAGACCTGGTCATGGACCGGGCCGTGGGGGTGTTGACCCCATGAACACCCTCCAGGTATGGATTCAAACCTCACTCTTTCGTGATTGGTTTACAATTGTGTTGATATCCTGACTGTTATGTGTGTCAGGCATTTTGGCAGGGTAGGAGAGAGCCAAGAACGGTGTGTCAGCAGCTTGTGTAGGTACTGCTAGCCAGGTGTGGTCAGGTCACCTCATGGTGGTGGTCTTACTTGCCTGACCTAACCTGTGTTTGTCTCGGTGTATAATACCTTACAGGAGCAGGTCACCTGTTTTGTCTATCTGCCAAGGTAATGTTGCCCCTTGAAACTCTGGTGACTTTCTAAGTGACGTGTATTGAGGTGAAGTCTGGTGGTGGTTGTGGGTGTATATACGCTTTCTTGAAATATATGCATGTATTTATTTTCTTATCATGAGTTCCATTGAACCTTCCTATGTGATCAGAGATTGTGTTGTTGAACCTTGTATTGGCTTATTAAACCATTAATAACTCAACATAAAGCTGCGATGCATATCACCAATTCCTGTGCCAGACAACACACCACCGCTCTTCAAGAGTTTGAACTTAATATACAAAATATACACTTATAGAACATTAAACTCCAATATAAACACTCCTCTCAAACTTCTTGATAGCTACAATAGAACACACAGGCACATCACAAGGCACAAAACTCTCTTCATCATCCCTCGTGTCCACCTCACACAATGCAAAAATACAATGCACATAAAAGGCCCCAAGATCTGGAATTCATTGACTGAACCAGCGAAAGGTCCCCTGACTGCCAATACATTCAAGGGTATACTTAAAACTCATCTCATCTCCCAAAATTAACCATAACAACACTATTCTAAATCATTCAACAAATTTGAAATTATGACTCAAAAAACTCCCCAGAATTTAGGACCGCTTGATCATTATAAAACATTAATACATGTTTAAAATTGTACTGTTGTAACATTGTAAATTGTACTAATTGTAATACTGTTGTTTGTTTTTTGCTACCTTACTACTATAAATATTATTACAGTATAAAAATTTTGACTACCCCACTTTAGTAATAATGTAAAATAATGAATACGTAATTAAAATTGACCACTCTGTAACCTACGTCTAATTTTAAGCAGTGTGTCAGCATTAGTGTGCCAGAAGTGCCCCGGCATGTTAGTGACTTTCCTTGTACTTAACAACACTATATATAAAATGTAAATCACACATTGTAACCTTTGCAAAGAAATAAAAATTGTATTGTATTGTACATGTTACAACCTGTCTTTTAAGTTTATGAGAGTCTGGCACTAGACTGTCTTTTGTTTTAGTATCCATGATCAAGTCTATTTTGTTTACCCCTAGACAACTGTTTACCCCTTGAGGTCTAATTTTAATTTTTAATGTAGTGGACGGGGAAGCCATCGGAAGGCCTAGGTCAGAAGACCAGAAGTTCTATTAGCGGGTCATTGTATGACCAAGACCAGCATTGGGAAACTTGTCCAGTTTCCCGACACACCTTGCCCAACTTACCCTAGAGGTGACATGACTTAGTAACACCGGTAAACCATCGTGTAGCATCAGAGCCAACAATCTTTATTTTATTAATGTGTAAATGTTGATGTGTTCAATAACAGCCTAGTTGATCTTCCTTGAGTTTCTTAATACTTGCAGTGGTCGGTGAATGCATTCCTTGAGGCTCGTTCGGGGGGCATAAAGATCTTAAACGACGGTGATGAGCCAGAAGTCGTCGTTACATTCGAGTAAGTATACCAAGACTTGTTAGCCAATTTCTACTTTAACTGGTAGTAGAAGCAGTAGTTCAATACCACGCTGGATGGTACTACCTTCCTCTCATGTAATATCTTGTACTCTGGTCAGACCGGACACCTGGCCCATTGCCAGGCTCCGGGAGTAGGAACACTCGAAACTCAAAGGTAAAGGAAATAAGTCACTCTGTCTGACTTTTTTGGGTTATCCTAGGTTCTCTACACATATGCTGCTATGTATGATCATGTATGTAAATGTATTTGTGTATACCTGAATAAACTTACTTACTTACCTGCCAGAGTACCTACTTTCTTACTGTCTGTCTCATACCAGGCATCACATACTGAGTGAAAGTATAAGAGTTATTCATCATCTTATATGTTCATGAGACAGACAGTAAGAAAGTAGGTACTCTGGCAGAGTACAATGCCTGTACTCTGAAGGATGAGTGAGGATATTACAGTTCTGGAGGTGGGTAGTACAGTGCCTGTACTCTGAAGGATAAGTGAGGATATTACAGTTCTGGAGGTGGGTAGTACAGTGCCTGTACTCTGAAGGATGAGTGAGGATGTTACAGTTCTGGAGGTGGTTAGTACAGTGCCTGTACTCTGAAGGATGAGTGAGGATGTTACAGTTCTGGAGGTGGGTAGTATGGTGCCTGTACTCTGAAGGATGAGTGAGGATGTTGCAGTTCTGGAGGTGGGTAGTACAGTGCCTGTACTCTGAAGGATGAGTGAGGATATTACAGTTCTGGAGGTGGGTAGTACAGTGCCTGTACTCTGAAGGATGAGTGAGGATGTTACAGTTCTGGAGGTGGGTAGTACAGTGCCTGTACTCTGAAGGATGAGTGAGGATGTTACAGTTCTGGAGGTGGGTAGTACAGTGCCTGTACTCTGAAGGATGAATGAGGATGTTACAGTTCTGGAGGTGGGTAGTATGGTGCCTGTACTCTGAAGGATGAGTGAGGATGTTGCAGTTCTGGAGGTGGGTAGTACAGTGCCTGTACTCTGAAGGATAAGTGAGGATGTTACAGTTCTGGAGGTGGGTAGTACAGTGCCTGTACTCTGAAGGATGAGTGAGGATTTTAGTTCTGGAGGTGGGTAGTACAGTGCCTGTACTCTGAAGGATGAGTGAGGATGTTACAGTTCTGGAGGTGGGTAGTATGGTGCCTGTACTCTGAAGGATGAGTGAGGATGTTGCAGTTCTGGAGGTGGGTAGTACAGTGCCTGTACTCTGAAGGATGAGCGAGGATGTTACAGTTCTGGAGGTGGGTAGTACAGTGCCTGTACTCTGAAGGATGAGTGAGGATGTTATAGTTCTCAGATGGTGTCTGTACTCTCAGCTGCTACTGTAAGACCATGTATTTCTTTCGTTACAGTTCTCAGATGGTGTCTGTACTCTCAGCTGCTACTGTAAGACCATGTATTTCTTTCGTTACAGTTCTCAGATGGTGTCTGTACTCTCAGCTGCCACTGAGAAACCTCCGGACAGTTTTCGTTTCATTACCTGGAACATTGATGGTCTTGATGATAAAAACTTAAAGAAGAGGACCAAGACTATTGCCAGGATTATTGAGAGGTACGTATGGGGCTGAGTACGTATGATACTGAGTACATATGATACTGAGTATGTATGGTGCACACACAACCCGCACATAGAAAAGAGGAGCTTACGATGACGTTTCGGTCCGACTTGGACCATTTACAAAGTGTGACTTTGTAAATAATAATAATAATAATAATAATAATAATAATTTTTATTTCAATGCATGTTACAAGTGTACAATGTTATTGGTAGTTACAAATATAATACAAATATAAAACTGTAATGCAAGGAGAGCCACTGGCATGCCATGGCATTAGGGGCAGTTTATTCTAGAGACTTATTCACTAAGTACTTAATGCTAAAGAAATTGATTGAGTTTATTCTAGTTCTATATTATTTAAATTATTAAATGGTTATACATACTATTTAAAGACAATACAAGAGAAATTGGTTGAGTTTAATCTAGTTGTAGAATTTATTTCAAATTACAGTATGTTGATGCTATACTAGTATAATAACAATACTAGAAATAGTTTTAGAGTTTCATCTAGGTATATATTTTATTTCGAATTAAGAAAATGATGATACTATAAGATTTTAAATGACAATATGATGATATGAGATTGCAACAAGTGTTAAGGAGGATGAACATATCAAAATGAGATCTTCTTAAGTAAAATAATATTGGGTTTGGAAGTTTGTTACAGTATGAGTATTTAGTATAGGGTGAGTAGGTGACTTTTGAGAAGAGTCTTGAATTGATTTTCCGACAAGGTTAACTTGATATTTACTGGTAATGAATTCCAGATTTTGGGGCCCTTTATGTGCATAGAATTTTTACATTGGTTAGTATGGACTCGGGGTATGTCAAATAGTGATCTGTGTCTTGTGTCATGTTCGTGGGACCTATTAAAGTTGTTGAGGAGAATTCTGAGCGCAAGTCGGACCGAAATGTCGTCATAAGCTCCTCATTTCTATGTGCGGGTTGTGTGTGTATTGTTCCAGTCACGGTATTGTGCCTTTTTTGTTATTTACGTATGATGCTGAGTGCGTATGATGCTGAGTACATATGGTGCTGAGAATGTAGGGGCTGAGTACGTATGATGTTGAGTACGTATGATACTGAGTATGTGTGGTACTGAATACGTATGATGAGTACTGTACATATGATACTGAATACGTATGGTGCTGAGTATGTGTGATGTAGAGTACATATGATGCTGAGTATGTGTGGTGCTGAGTATGTGTGATGTAGAGTACATATGATGCTGAGTATGTGTGGTACTGAGTACATATGATGCTATGTATGATGCTGAGTATGTATGATGCTGAGTATGTATGATGCTGAGTATGTATGATGCTGAGTATGTGTGATGCTGAGGAATAATGTAAATTAGATTAGTCCTTTTAGACCCCCAAAAATACACTTACAAAAGCACTTACAAAAATACACTTACATAATTGTTCGAGTTTGGAGCAGTACGTAAACCGGGGGTCCACTGTATAGCCTACTACCAGCGAACCTTGGAAAAGAGTATCACTTGACTTATTGACTAATTTTCCAATGTTCCCTCCAGGACAACAAACATCTGTGTGTGATGGTAGACCATTTCACACAATACTGTGAGTTAATAAACATAGCAGATAAAGCTACCAAGACAGTAACTAAGGCATTTAAATAGCACATAATCTAGAAAAATAAACACATAAGCAGTATAATGTGATCCTTTATTGACAATGTTTTTCCCACACAGTGGGCTTTATCAAGTTTATCTGTTTGTGACTTGATAAGCCCACTGTGTGGGCAAAACGTTGTCAATAAAGGATCACATTACGTATACTGCTTTTTTTTTTTTTTTATTAACACATCGGCCGATTCCCACCAAGGCAGGGTGGCCCGAAAAGAAAAACTTTCATCATCATTCACTCCATCACTGTCTTGCCAGAAGGGTGCTTTACACTACAGTTATAAAACTGCAACATTAACACCCCTCCTTCAGAGTGCCGGCACTGTACTTCCCATCTCCAGAACTCAAGTCCGGCCTGCCGGTTTCCTGAATCCCTTCATAAATGTTACTTTGCTCACACTCCAACAGCACGTCAAGTATTAAAACCATATGCCTCCATTCACTCCTATCAAATACGCTCACACATGCTTGCTGGAAGTCCAAGCCCTCGCACACAAAACTTCCTTTACCCCTCCCTCCAACCTTTCCTAGGCCGACCCCTACCCTGCCTTCCCTCCACTACAGATTTATACACTCTCGAAGTCACTCTGTCTCGTTCCATTCTCTCTACATGTCCAAACCACCTCAACAACCCCTCCTCAGCTCTCTGGACAATCGTTTTGGTAATCCCGCACCTCCTCCTAATTTCCAAACTCCGAATTCTCTGCATTATATTCACCCCACACATTGACCTCAGACATGACATCTCCACTGCCTCCAGCCTTCTCCTCGTTGCAACATTCATCACCCATGCTTCACACCCATATAAGAGCGTTGGTATAACTATACTCTCATACATTCCCTCTTTACTTCCATGGACAAGGTTCTTTGTCTCCACAGACTCCGAAGTGCTCCACTCACCCTTTTCCCCTCATCAATTCTATGATTCACCTCATCCTTCATAGACCCATCCGCCGACATGTCCACTCCCAAATATCTGAATACATTCACCTCCTCCATACTCTCTCCCTCCAATCTGATATCCAATCTTTCGTACCTATTCTTTTTGTTATCCTCATCACCTTACTCTTTCCTATATTCACTTTCAATTTTCTTCTTTTACACACCCTACCAAATTCATCCACCAACCTCTGCAGCTTCTCTTCAGAATCTCCCAAAAGCACAGTGTCATCAGCAAAAAGCAACTGTGACAACTCCCACTTTGTATTTGCTTCTTTATCTTTTAGCCCAACACCTCTTGCCAAGACCCTCGCATTCACTTCTCTTACAACCCCATCTATAAATATATTGAACAACCACGGTGACATCACACATCCTTGTCTAAGGCCCACTTTTACTGGGAAATAGTCCCCTTCCCTCCTACACACTCTAACCTGAGCCTCACTATCCTCATAAAAACTCTTCACTGCTTTCAGTAACCTTCCTCCTATTCCATACACCTGCAACATCTGCCACATTGCCCCCCTATCTACCCTATCATATGCCTTTTCCAAATCCATAAATGCCACAAAAACATCTTTACCCTTATGTGTTTATTTTTCCATTGTATCTGTATTTTATACCATTTATTTCCAGCACATAATCTGCAGACATACTACTCGTGAGTCCCTCGTAACAGATAATGGAGGTGAATTTTGTAATGAGATTCTTGAAAAGTTGTGCACTTTGTGCATGATCAGTTATGTCAGTAATGGCTCAGCTGAAGGGACAAATAAGAAAGTACCGGATGCCTTGTGACCAACAATTAATCCTAACAGTGAAACATGGGGAAGAAGTTATATCTGATGTTCAGTGGGCCATCAATTCTGTATACAATGTCTGTATAGCAGACACACCACATTGTCTTATATGGTGTAGATAAATGGTGGATGAGTTTGGTAGGGTATGTAAAAGAAGAAAATTAAAAGTGAGTATAGGAAAGAGTAAGGTGATGAGGATAAAAAAATTAGGTGATGAAAGATTGGATATCAAATTAGAGGGAGAGAGTATGGAGGAGGTGAATGTATTCAGATATTTGGGAGTGGATGTGTCAGCAGATGGGTCTATGAAGGAAGAGGTGTAGAATTGATGGGGGAAAAAAGGGTGAGTGGTGCACTTAGGAGTCTGTGGAGACAAAGAACTTTGTCCATTGAAGCAAAGAGGGAAATGTTTGAGAGTATAGTTATACCAACACACTTATATGGGTGTTAAGCATGGATGGTGAATGTTGTAACAAGGAGAAGGCTGGAGGCAGTGGAGATATCGTATCTGAGGGCAATGTGTGGTATGAAATATAATGCAGACAATTCGTAGTTTGGAAATTGGGAGGAGGTGCGGGATTACCAAAACTATTATTCAGAGGGCTGAGGAAGGGTTGTTGAGGTGGTTCGGACATGTAGAGAGGATGGAACGAAATAGAATGACTTCGAGAGTGTATAAGACTGTAGTGGAGGGAAGGCGGGGTAGGGGTCGGCCTAGGAAAAGTTGGAGGGAGGGGGTAAAGGAGGTGTTGTATGCGAGGGGCTTGGACTTCCAGCAAGCATGTGTGAGCGTATTTAATAGGAGTGAATGGAGACAAATGGTTTTTATGGACTTGACATGCTGTTGGAGTGTGAGCAAGGTAACATTTATGAAGGGATTCAGGGAAACAGGTTAGCCGGACTTGAGTCCTGGAGATAGGAAGTACAGTGCCTGCACTCTGAAGGAGGGGTGTTAATGTTGGAGTTTTGTAACTCTAGTGTAAGCACGCCTCTGACAAGACAGTGATGGAGTGAATGATGAAAGTTTTTCTTTTTCGGGCCACCCTGCCTTTGTGGGAGACGGCCGATGTGTTAATAAAAAAAAAATGTCTACCCTATGAGTTGCTGTACTTCACTCCAAAACTTAGTTATAATGAAGATGACTTTGTATTGACTTGTACCTATTTAGCTCAAAGTTTGTTTAGAAGAATCAGAGAAACACTTCAGAAGTCAACAGCAGAATTTACCAAAGTTACAAACATTTGAGTAAAGTCAATCAAAATTAGAGTCGACTCTAGAATGTTAACTAAATTTCAACAGAATGTCTGTAATACCAGAACTTGACCAAATGTTTGTTGGTCCTTATTAAATTGTTGAACACCTCAGTGGTAATAAGAACAAAGATAAGATAAATCAGCAGTGGTTAGTACCAAGAGTCACATGTAGACCACATGAAGTTAGTTTGTGACAATGTTGATGAGACTTGTGGTACCCAGACTGGTGAACCAGACCTCAACAATCCTTCTGACCTGGTATCTTCTAACTTCTAACTCATCTTTCCTGACTGTCTCATACACCTGTGTCTTGATTTTTACCGTGGATCAATTTTTTTTTGTACGAGGATTATTCACATTCTAAGTTAGTCTTGTCTGTTAAGTAACTTTCTTGTTTTGTATATAATTTTCCTCAGAACCTGTATACCACCCGAATACCAATCAATCCATCTCCCTCTTTCAGTGATCCACCATGATTCATTATTCACCATGATTCATTATGCTTTCCTAGCAGTATCATATATATTCTTGTACAAAATTCTTTGCATTGTACAGAATCGCTGCCCGTTGCTCACTGTGTCTGCCACTCCATCTATATTGTATTGGTGACCTGTCTGCATGACAGGGTTACCATGCTGTGTGCATGATGGGGTCACCATGTTGTATGCAGATGGGGTCACCATGCTGTATGAATGATGGGGTCACGATGCTGTATGCATGATGGGGTCACCATGCTGTATGCATGATGGGGTCATGATGCTGTATGCATGATGGGGTCACCATGCTGTATGCATGATGGGGTCACCATGCTGTATGCATGATGGGGTCACCATGCTGTATGTATGATGGGGTCACCATGCTGTATGTATGATGGGGTCACCATGCTGTATTATGTACATCAACATATGGCACCTGAAGCCATTAGTGACAGTTGGGGGTACATATATAGGGGTCACATCTTGATACCCCTTCCCCAGTGTTTCATATCCTGAGTGAGCAGTACTGTCAGTCTTGACTTAGCAGGAGTGGAGGTTGGAGAGTGTGACTCCAGGCTTGGCAATCTCTCTCAAAAAACACTATGACAGAGCACCAAGACCTACTAATTCCATCTATAAAACTTATTCAAGGAACCTAACAACACAACAGCCTGGTTGATATGGACTGGCAATGGGGGGCATTGACCCCTGGAACTCTCTCCAGGTATACTCCAGTTTTAAGTCATTAAATAAGTCATTTAATTCTAAAAAGATATTTTAAGTGTTATAAATGATACAGATTAAATTATCATAGTTGACTTACTCAGTTCATAATGGAGGTAGAATTTTAAATATTTTTAAATTGTGACTTATTTTATATTGTAATACTTCGTAGATTTTAATGACGGATGAAGAAACATCCATTACATTTGTGGTAGTTGCTGGGAGTTGAGTTACAGCTCCTGGGCCTCAGGATTACTTACATTAATTAAGACTGTCATCTTTCAGGGAAAGAGCAGACATAGTGTTCCTACAAGAACTGATACCTAAGACCTTCACCTACTTAGAGAACTTATTACCACAGTTTGTGTTTGTTGTGGGTGACTCCAGAGATTACTTCACTGCCACTCTACTGCGGCGTACAACTGTCTACTTTGATGCTCACAATATTGTACCCTTTGACAACACTGTCATGGGCAGGAATTTGTTGTGTGTGGAGGTTAGTGACTGTAATGTTTGTTGTGTGTGTAGGTTAGTGACTGTAATGTTTGTTGTGTGTGTAGGTTAGTGACTGTAATGTTTGTTGTGTGTGTAGGTTAGTGACTGTAATGTTTGTTGTGTGTGTAAGTTAGTGACTGTTATGTTTGTTGTGTGTGTAGGTTAGTGACTGTAATGTGTGTTGTGTAAGTTAGTGACTGTAATGTTTGTTGTGTGTGTGTAGGTTAGTGACTGTAATGTTTGTTGTGTGTGTAGGTTACTGACTGCAATGTTTGTTGTGTGTGTAGGTTACTGACTAATGTTTGTTGTGTGTGAAGGTTACTGACTGTAATATTTGTTGTGTAAATTAATGACTGTAATGTTTGTTGTGTAAGTTAGTGACTGTAATGTTTGTTGTGTGTATAGGTTACTGATTAATATTTGTTGTGTAAATTAATGACTGTAATGTTTGTTGTGTAAGTTAGTGACTGTAATGTTTGTTGTGTGTGTAGGTTACTGACTGTAATGTTTGTTGAATGTGTAGGTTAGTGACTGTAATGTTTGTTGTGTGTGTAGGTTACTGACTGCAATGTTTGTTGTGTGTGTAGGTTACTGACTAATGTTTGTTGTGTGTGAAGGTTACTGACTGTAATATTTGTTGTATAAATTTATGACTGTAATGTTTGTTGTGTAAGTTAGTGACTGTAATGTTTGTTGTGTGTGTAGGTTACTGACTGTAATATTTGTTGTGTAAATTAATGACTGTAATGTTTGTTGTGTAAGTTAGTGACTGTAATGTTTGTTGTGTGTATAGGTTACTGATTAATATTTGTTGTGTAAATTAATGACTGTAATGTTTGTTGTGTAAGTTAGTGACTGTAATGTTTGTTGTGTGTGTAGGTTACTGACTGTAATGTTTGTTGAATGTGTAGGTTACTGACTAATGTTTGTTGTGTGTGTAGGTTAGTGACTGTAATGTTTGTTGTGTTAGTTAGTGACTGTAATGTTTGTATGTGTGTGTACGTTAGTGACTGTAATGTTTGTTGTGTGTGTACGTTAGTGACTGTAATGTTTGTTGTGTAAGTTAGTGACTGTATTGTTTGTTGTGTGTGTGTTGTGGTACAGTAGGGCCCCGCTTTTCGGCATTTCGCCTTTCGGCGTTCCGTTCATATGGCGAGTTCAAATTATGACCAAAACTTTTGTATACGGCGAGCGGTCTTTCAGATACGGCGTGCGCCACCAGGTTTATTTACATTTTCCGTGAGCACATCTCTCTATTATGTAATAATCACTCTTGGGCACATTAAATGTCCAATTTTACGTCAATATAGACATTTTCATTAATCCATCTATGATATTTTCTTCAAAATTATATAAGAAATACGTTACATAGCATATAAACATGCTGTTTATATGCTATGTAGGTGTTGTTGCCGGGCGGAGGGAAAACATTACGTAATACTAATAATAATCACTCTTGGGCACATTAAATGTCTTATTTTACGTTAATATAGACATTTTCATTAATCCATCTATAATATTTTCTTCAAAATTATATAAGAAACACGTTACAACCATATAAACATGCTGTTTATATGCTATGGTGTTGCCGGGCGTGTACGCATGCCACACACACATACACTTGTAGTAGTCAGGATATAGATGTAGTACCATACAATTGTTCGTGTAGTAGCAACAATATTATTACCAGTTTATAAGTAGCAACTTTTAGTAGCAGTGCTTAGTAGGATTACAGAATTAGATTTAGAATAGGTAGACACTGTGGAAGAGGTGCCAAGACGCACACACACACACTTGAAATAGTCGGGGTGTAGTAGACCATACAGCTGTTCTTGTATTGGCAATTATATTTTTATCAGTTATATAGGAAGTCTACCTGGAGAGAATTCCAGGGGTCAGCGCCCCCGCGGCCCGGTCTGTGACCAGGCCTCCTGTAGTATTCTTTTTAGATTTTGTAGCTAAGTAAGGTAGGAAGAAAATTCAAAGACATGGGCGGAGCGCAGGCGCGGTGAGTCAGAGGTAAACAAACACACGCACACACACAGTGAGGACAGGCGCACACACACACACTCAGTTAGGCCTACAACATCCTGACCAGTAACCCACTAACCATTTCCCTCCATACCCCGTAATCCTCCCATGCGCGCACACACACACACACACACACACACACACACACACACACACACACACACACACTCACACACACGCACACACTCACACTCTATACCCTCTCTCCCCAAACCCTCTCTCCCTCTATACCCTAGCTTAGTAGCACTATCCGGTTATAGAACTAGTACTAGCAAAATCCTAGATTAATATTAGGAGAGTAGTCCAAACTTCTGAAACCTATCTCCCCCCGCCTCTCCCTCCCTTTCTCCCTCACACATTCACCCTCCCTCTCCCTCTCTATACCTCCCCTTCTCCCTCACACACACACCCTTCCCCTCTCTCTCCCTCCCCTCTCTATACCTCCCTCTACCTCTATACCTCCCTCTCCCCATCTCCCCCTCCCTCTCCCTCCCTCTCCCTCTCCCTACCTCTCTAGTACTAGCAAAATTCTAGCTTAATATTTAGGAGAGTAGTCCAAACTTTCTGAAAACCTATCTCCCCCCGCTCTCTCCCTCCCTTTCTCCCTCAAACGCACACCCTCCCTCTCTATACCTCCCTCTCCCCTATCTCCCTCCCTTTCTCCCTCACACAAACCCTCCCCTCTCTATACCTACCTCTCCCTCTCTATACCTCCCTCTCCCCTCTCTATACCTACCTCTCCCCTCTCTATACCTCCCTCTCCCCTCTCTATACCTCTATACCTCCCTCTCCCCCATCTCCCCTCCCTCTCCCCCATCTCCCTATCCCTCTCCCTACCTCTCACTCCCTCTCCCTCCCTCTCTCTCTCTCCAACCCCCTCTTCCTCCCTCTCCCTCTATCTCTCTATCTCCCTCCATCTCTCTACCTCCCTATCTCTCCCTCTACCTATCTCTCTTCCTACCTCTCTGCCTCCCTCTCTCTCCCTCTCCCTCTCGCTCTCTTTCTCTCTCCCTCTATCCACCCTCTTCTACACTTCCTCTAAGCTATCTCTCTCCCCCTCACCCCCATTCCTATCCTTTCTCCGTTTCTCCCTCACCCCTTCCCTACCCTCTTCTTTCTCCCTTCTCCTGACACCTCAATACATCCACAAGGGACTCAGTGGGAAGATGGGTGGCTCAGAGAGGGCATCAACAAGGAGGAAGATGGCTGATCAGGGAAGGCCACAGTGGGAGGAGGAAATCTCTAGAAGGGAGAAGGAATGGGAGAGGAAGATATTGGTGATCACCGAGGAGCTCAATGAAAGGGAAAAGGAATGGGAGAAGAAGCTATTGGTGATCAGCGAGGAAATGGAGAAGAGGATAGCTGAGGAGAGTAGAAAATGGGTAATGCAAGCCAAAAAAGCAGAAGCCAAGATCCAGACCTTAGAAGTGAAGCTGCAGGGACTGACACAGAATAGAGACAATAGTACCTTTCAGGAAACGACGCTTGGAGCTTGTGCACCTGGCACACCCAAAGGGAATGAGGAGAAAAGAGGAGAACTCTTGTATGCACAGGCACTGGCAGACACACATGGGGCCCGAAGCAAGACGAGCAGGATAACAACACACGAGAGGGATATAGAAGAAGCAGCCAGGGTCAAGAAGAGCACCACAGGAACAACGAATGAGAGCACAGAAACTAACACATGTGAGGGTAGACAACCATACATAGTTTTAAGACAAGGTATGATAAAGCTCATGGAGCAGGGAGAGCAGAGACCCAGTAGCAGACAGCGAAGAGGAGGGGCCAGGAGCTGAGTCTCGACCCCTGCAACCACAATTAGGTGAGTACACACAACACACACAACACACACACACACATACACACACACACACACAACAGGCCTAGTGTGTAATCAACATGTGTCTAGGACAAAATGGTAACTAACACCATCAACAAGCACCTTTAACAAGCTGTAACTAACACGTCAAGTATTAACATCGTCTTCAATAAATTAAGTTATATATTTAACATACAATGTTCCTCTGTTATTTAATAAACATTGTGGAATAAACTTTACCTTGAATATTTATCATAAGTAGTTATAATTATAATTTTGGAACAGTATCAGCAATGGACAGAATATTATTGTACCATAAGTGATATCAGGGATGATAATTGTTGTTATTGTACCATCAGTAATGTCAGTGATGATGATTGTTGTTATTGTACCATCAGTAATGTTAGGGATGATAATTGTTGTTATTATACCATCAGTAATGTCAGGGATGATGATTTGTTATTATACCATCAGTAATGTTAGGGATGATGATTGTTGTTATTGTACCATCAGTAATGTTAGGGATGATAATTGTTGTTATTGTACCAACAATAATGTCAGGGATGATAATTGTTATTATTGTACCATCAGTAATGTTAGGGATGATTGTTATTGTACCATCAGTAATGTTAGGGATGATAATTGTTGTTATTGTACCATCAGTAATGTCAGGGATGATTGTTATTGTACCATCAGTAATGTCAGGGATAATAATTATTATTGTACCATCAGTAATGTCAGGGATGATGATTGTTATTATACCATCAGTAATGTTAGGGATGATAATTGTTGTTATTGTACCATCAGTAATGTTAGGGATGATAATTGTTGTTATTGTACCAACAATAATGTCAGGGATGATAATTGTTATTATTGTACCATCAGTAATGTTAGGGATGATTGTTATTGTACCATCAGTAATGTTAGGGATGATAATTGTTGTTATTGTACCATCAGTAATGTTAGGGATGATAATTGTTGTTATTGTACCATCAGTAATGTCAGGGATGATGATTGTTATTATACCATCAGTAATGTTAGGGATGATAATTGTTGTTATTGTTCCATAATGTCAGGTATAATAATTGTTTTTATTGTACAATCAGTAATGTTAGGGATGATAATTGTTGTTATTGTACCATAATGTTAGGGATGATAATTGTTGTTATTGTACCATAATGTCAGGGATGATAATTGTTGTTATTGTTTAATAATATCAGGGATGATAATTGTTGTTATTGTTAAATAATGTTAGGGATGATAATTGTTGTTATTGTTTCATCAGTAATGTCAGGGATGATAACTGTTTTACCATCAGTAATGTCTGGGATGATAACTGTTGTTCCATCAGTAATGTCTTGGATGATAACTGTTGTACCATCAGTAATGTCAAGGATGATAACTGTTGTACCATCAGTAATGTCAGGGATGATGACTGTTGTACCATCAGTAATGTCAGGGATGATAACTGTTGTACCATCAGTAATGTCTGGGATGATAACTGTTGTACCATCAGTAATGTCAGGGATGATAACTGTTGTTCCATCAGTAATGTCTGGGATGATAACTGTTGTACCATCAGTAATGTCAGGGATAATAACTGTTGTACCATCAGTAATGTCAGGGATGATGACTGTTGTTCCATCAGTAATGTCAGGGATGATGAATGTTGTACCATCAGTAATGTCTGGGATGATAAATGTTGTACTATCAGTAATGTCAGGGATGATGACTGTTGTACCATCAGTAATATCAGGGATGATGACTGTTGTACCATCAGTAATGTCAGGGATGATGACTGTTGTACCATCAGTAATGTCTGGGATGATAAATGTTGTACCATGAGTAATATTAGGGATGATAACTGTTGTACCATCAGTAATGTCGGATGATAACTGTTGTACCATCAGTAATGTTAGGGATGATGACTTGTACCATCAATAATGTCAGGGATGATGACTGTTGTTCCATCAGTAATGTCAGGGATGAGGACTGTTGTACTATCAGTAATGTCAGGGATGATGACTGTTGTACCATCAGTAATGTCAGGGATGATGACTGTTGTACCATCAGTAATGTCAGGGATGATGACTGTTGTACCATCAGTAATGTCAGGGATGATTGTTGTACCATCAGTAATGTCAGGGATGATGACTGTTGTTCCATCATTCACTCCTCCATACTTCCTTCCTCAACTCTGTTATTTAGTATTTCATTATGTACATCTTTTATTCTTCTCGTTCTTTCCAATGTTAACTGTCATCCTCTTTATTCTTCTCACATTCCTCCATCAACCTTCCTTATTCTTCTTGTCACTTGTGTTACTACAGCAGGTGTTGTCTCAGGTGTTTAATAACACTTGTGTTACTACGCAACACTGGAGGAAAGAAGGGTCAGAGGAGACATGATAACAACATACAAAATACTGTGGGGAATCGACAAGGTAGACAGTGACAGGATGTTCCAGAGAGGGAACACAGAAACAAGGGGACACAACTGGAAGCTGAAGACTCAGATGAGTCAAAGGGATGTTAGGAAACATTTCTTCAGCCACAGAGTAGTCAGGAAGTGGAGTAGTCTAGAGAAAGATATAGTGGAGGCAGGAACCATACATAGTTTTAAGACAAGGTATGATAAAGCTCATGGAGCAGGGAGAGCAGAGACCCAGTAGCGGACAGCGAAGAGGCGGGGCCAGGAGCTGAGTCTCGACCCCTGCAACCACAATTAGGTGAGTACAGCAGCAGCAGCAGGTGTTGTCTCAGGTGTTTAATAACACGTGTGTTACTACACAGCAGCAGGTGTTGTCTCAGGTGTTTAATAGCACTTGTGTTACTACACAGCAGCAGGTATTGTCTCAGGTGTTTAATAACTTGTGTTACTACACAGTAGCAGGTGTTGTCTCAGGTGTTTAACCCTTAAACGGTCCAAACGTATATATACGTTAGTACTGCTACTGCCCCAAACGTATATATACGTGTTATTTTTCATGCCTCCAAATTTGGCACGATTGGCCTGAGATGCCTGGTCAGCATAGAATGGGTCTTATCACTCGGTGTGCACCATATTAAAAAAATCTGGGACCACTTAGTACCTTGTGGGAGCGCCAGCTAGAGCAAACACTGCGGCAAACACCAAGGATTCACTGATGTCATGTCATATTAACACTCCCCTTTGAAGTGGAAAGTGATGTCGGCAGGCTGGCAGGCCAGCTCCAGCTGGCTGCCTGTCTGCCTGGCCACCTGGCTGGCAGGCAGCTGGTTGGCCACCTGGCTGGCCAGCAGCTGGCTGGTCAGCTGGGTACCTGATTGGCTGTCTATCTCTGTCTGTCTGACTGTATCTATCTGTCTCTGTCTCTATCTCACAGGAACACATACGTAAATACAATTATACATAGTGTAAATTACCTAGGATAACTAAAAAAATCAAGACAAAGTTATATAATGTGCTTGTGATCTGCATAATACCAGTTGGTTTATGAGCTACTCTCTGAGACAAGCAGACAGAAAGACAGACACACAGACAGACAGAAAGACAGACACACAGACAGACAGAAAGACAGACACACAGACAGACAGAAAGACAGACACACAGACAGACAGAAAGACAGACACACAGACAGACAGAAAGACAGACACACAGACAGACAGAAAGACAGACAGACAGGCTTGAGTAACACATAAAGGGAAGCAGTATAATCTCATCAAATGTCATCACTGTAATTATTGGACTGATAAGAAGAGATAAGACTACCCTCACTCCCCCACAAATGTCACCAGTCATCATTAGTGGAGATCAGATGAAATAAGGCAGCCACACAGATCTTACATAATGCTTCAGGGGAACTTCATTATTACGTATTATTATTATTATTATTATTATTATTATTATTTACTATTATTATTATTATTATTCACTATTATTATTATTATTATTATTATTATTATTATTATTATGCACTATCATTATTATTATTATTTTTATGCACTATCATTATTACAGTGGTCCCTCGGTTTTTGCCAAAAATTCGTTCCAGAATGCTGCTCAAGTGCCATTACCGAACGAATTTACTTCCTTAAGAAATAATGTCATGTAGGTTAGTCTATTTCAGACCCCCAAAAATACACTTGGAACAGCACTTACGAAAATACACTTACATAAATGTTCGAGTTTGGAGATGCACGAAAACCGAGGGACCACTGTATTATTATTTGAGTACAATTTCAGTACCTAATATTAGTGTCAGAACAAAGATTGGCTATGAAATCATAAGAATTACTATAATTTGTAATTATCAGAACATAAAAATTATATAAAAATAATAAAAAAGAAAAAAAGGTATATCGGCAATGATTCTGCAAGGAGCAGGACTCCTGTTGCTGTCAGGTGAGCATCCAGAGCCAACTTCTCCGCCTTATATCTCGGTAAGTACTGAACCAAAAAATTTTTGTTTATCCTATAGCACTTAAAAAATGTGCTCTTTATTTCTATAATTTTTTTTTTTTTTCAAAATATTCGGGGCAGTAGCAGTACTAACGTATATATACGTTTGGACCGTTTAAGGGTTAATAACATTTGTTATGTATTTACAGGCACACATAGGAGATGTTAAGTTGAACTTAATGAACACTCACCTGGAGAGCACAGCTGAACACTCTAAGGAACGTGTTGAACAACTCATGATAGCGTTCACGAAGATGAAGTCGTGTTCACCTTCTTCGACAGTCATATTTGGAGGAGATTTGAACATGCGCGACAGGGAAGTACGTGTGTTTGTTCAGTTGTTTGTCGGGTAGTAACAGTCTGATTGACCTAGGTTGTCTAACCTGCTACCAGCTGCTGGTAGTAACAGTTTAGTTGACCTGGACTGTCTAACCTGCTACCAGCTGCTGGTAGTAACAGTCTGGTTGAACTAGACTGTCTAATCTACTACCGGCTGCTGGTAGTAACAGTCTAGTTGAACTAGACTGTCTAACCTGCTACCAGCTGCTGGTAGTAACAGTCTAGTTGACCTAGACTGTCTAACCTTCTACCAGCTGCAGGTAGTAACAGTGTAGTTGACCTAGACTGTCTTACCTACTACCAGCTCCTGGTAGTAACAGTCTGTTTAACCTAGACTGTCTAACCTGCTGCCAGCTGCTGGTAGTAACAGTCTGGTTGACCTAGACTGTAATTAGGTGATAAATAAGACACTTGTGCAACACGTGTGAATCTTTACTGTGGAAATGTTTCTCCAGCCAGTGACTTCTTCAGTCCAGAGCAACAGTGGAAGATGAGCAGTTTGAGGTGATCAGTCGCTCAGGCTGGAGTTGATGTATTCAGTGTATCAATCATGATAAAAGTGAAGCATATTAGTGAAGCTGGAGCTTATATTCTGCTGACAGATGAGGTGGAGCAGTGGAATGAAAATCAGGGACCCTTACAGTATTATCCTTATTCTTTTACTCCCAGGTAATATTAAAGCTAATAGATTTGTGATCACTTGCACCAAGCTCTTCAGTGATCTCTAGATTATTTACGAGAGTTTCTTTATTTGGCAAAACCAATTCTAGCAGATTATTACCTCTGGAAGGCTCTGTTACACATTGTTTCAGGCAACGGTCCTGAACTACTTCCAGGAAGTCACTGGACTCCAGATTACCAGTCACAGAAGTCCAGTCAGTTTCTTTCTTTCAACAAACCAGCTGTATCCCACCAAGGTGGGGCGGCCCAAAAAGAAAAACTAAAGTTTCTCCTTTTAAATTTAGTATATTACATCTAAAATTAATTTTTTTTCTTTTAGAAATTTTAGCCAAACAGATTTTGTGACTAAACTATTTTTATACCTATTTTTATGCAACAATTTGTATTTTCTCGTATATATAACATCATCCTTCCCATTATATCTGTCAAGATGGAACAAACCTCTAAAAGGTGACACTCAGTTGAGTGCCAGCTTCAAGAGGGAAGGATGAGGGATAGTGTTACATATATAAGAAAATATAAATTGTTGCATAAAAGCAGGTATAAAATTAGATAGTTTAGTCACAGAATCTGTTTGGCTAGAATTTCAAATTAAGCCATGTTCCAGTTATTGCAATAACATCAATGTTTCCTGCAGGTGCAGCTGGACCTAAACATCAATGATTGATGCAGGTGCAGCTGGAACTAACAATAACATCAATGTTTCTTGCAGGTGCAGCTGGACCTAACAATAACATCAATGTTTCTTGCAGGTGCAGCTGGACCTAACAATAACATCATTGTTTCTTGCAGGTGCAGCTGGAACTAACAATAACATTATTGTTTCCTGCAGGTGCAGCTGGACCTAACAATAACATCATTGTTTCCTGCAGGTGCAGCTGGACCTAACAATAACATCAATGTTTCCTGCAGGTGCAGCTGGACCTAACAATAACATCAATGTTTCCTGCAGGTGCAGCTGGACCTAACAATAACATCAATGTTTCCTGCAGGTGCAGCTGGACCTAACAATAACATCATTGTTTCCTGCAGGTGCAGCTGGACCTAACAATAACATCATTGTTTCCTGCAGGTGCAGCTGGACCTAACAATAACATCAATGTTTCCTGCAGGTGCAGCTGGACCTAACAATAACATCAATGTTTCCTGCAGGTGCAGCTGGACCTAACAATAACATCAATGTTTCTTGCAGGTGCAGCTGGACCTAACAATAACATCATTGTTTCCTGCAGGTGCAGCTGGACCTAACAATAACATCAATGTTTCCTGCAGGTGCAGCTGGACCTAACAATAACATCAATGTTTCCTGCAGGTGCAGCTGGACCTAACAATAACATCAATGTTTCTTGCAGGTGCAGCTGGACCTAACAATAACATCAACGTTTCCTGCTGGTGCAGCTGGACCTAACAATAACATCATTGTTTCCTGCAGGTGCAGCTGGACCTAACAATAACATCAATGTTTCTTGCAGGTGCAGCTGGACCTAACAATAACATCAATGTTTCTTGCAGGTGCAGCTGGACCTAACAATAACATCAATGTTTCTTGCAGGTGCAGCTGGACCTAACAATAACATCATTGTTTCCTGCAGGTGCAGCTGGACCTAACAATAACATCATTGTTTCCTGCAGGTGCAGCTGGACCTAACAATAACATCAATGTTTCTTGCAGGTGCAGCTGGACCTAACAATAACATCAATGTTTCTTGCAGGTGCAGCTGGACCTAACAATAACATCATTGTTTCCTGCAGGTGCAGCTGGACCTAACAATAACATCAATGTTTCCTGCAGGTGCAGCTGGACCTAACAATAACATCAATGTTTCTTGCAGGTGCAGCTGGACCTAATAATAACATCAATGTTTCTTGCAGGTGCAGCTGGACCTAAAAATAACATTATTGTTTCCTGCAGGTGCAGCTGGACCTAACAATAACATCAATGTTTCTTGCAGGTGCAGCTGGACCTAACAATAACATCAATGATTGATGCAGGTGCAGCTGGACCTAACAATAACATCAATGTTTCTTGCAGGTGCAGCTGGACCTAACAATAACATCAATGTTTCTTGCAGGTGCAGCTGGACCTAACAATAACATCAATGATTGATGCAGGTGCAGCTGGAACTAACAATAACATCAATGATTGATGCAGGTGCAGCTGGAACTAACAATAACATCAATGATTGATGCAGGTGCAGCTGGAACTAACAATAACATCAATGATTGATGCAGGTGCAGCTGGAACTAACAATAACATCAATGATTGATGCAGGTGCAGCTCGAACTAACAATAACATCAATGATTGATACAGGTGCAGCTGGAACTAACAATAACATCAATGATTGATGCAGGTGCAGCTGGAACTAACAATAACATCAATGATTGATGCAGGTGCAGCTGGAACTAACAATAACATCAATGATTGATGCAGGTGCAGCTGGAACTAACAATAACATCAATGATTGATGCAGGTGCAGCTCGAACTAACAATAACATCAATGATTGATGCAGGTGCAGCTGGAACTAACAATAACATCAATGATTGATGCAGGTGCAGCTCGAACTAACAATAACATCAATGATTGATACAGGTGCAGCTGGAACTAACAATAACATCAATGATTGATGCAGGTGCAGCTGGAACTAACAATAACATCAATTATTGATGCAGGTGCAGCTCGAACTAACAATAACATCAATGATTGATGCAGGTGCAGCTGGAACTAACAATAACATCAATGATTGATGCAGGTGCAGCTGGAACTAACAATAACATCAATGTTTGTATCAAACATTTCAAGATTATTTTTCACTGTCTTTCCAGTTTTTATTTTAACAGTTTGTGTTGTAATTATCTTTACCTCAAGTTAAATAATGAAGGTCACTACTGAGTTAACATCATCTCAGTCTTGATCATTTATACTGTTGCTGCTGTCATCTTACTACTGAGTTAACATCATCACAGTCTTGATCATTTATGCTGTTGCTTCTGTCATCCTTACCATTGACTGAACTAACCAGAGCTGCCACACTGACTTAGATAAGTCAACCTTATGAAGTTCCTCCATACACAGTCAGTTCTCTTATAAAGTTCCTCTATATACAGTCAGTTTTCTTATTCATTTCCTGTAAACTGGTACTAGAACAGTTCTCTGTTAAAGACTGTTGTTGTATAAGAGTGTAAACTAAGTATTGTTGACAGATGAACAGTGTTCACCCACCAAGCAATTTCTTTGACCTGTGGGAGGCTTGTGGTCGCAGACCAGAGTGCAGGTGGACCTGGGACACTGAACGTAACACCAACAAGGAGGTGAGGCCATAGTTGTGCTCTGTGTGTGTGTAACTCTGTGTAGGTCTGTGGTCTGTGTATGTGTGTGTTGGTCTGTGGTCTGTGTGTGTATAGGTCTGTGGTCTGTGTGTGTATAGGTCTGTGGTCTGTGTAGGTCTCTGTAGGTTCTGTGTCTGTGTTGTGTGTAGGTATGTGGTCTGTGTTGTGTGTAGGTATGTGGTCTGTGTTGTGTGTATGTATGTGGTCTGTGTATGTGTGTGTAGGTATGTGGTCTGTGTATATGTGTGTAGGTCTGTGGTCTGTGTGTGTGTGTGTAGGTCTGTGTTGTGTGTAGGTCTGTGGTCTGTGTTGTGTGTAGGTCTGTGGTCTGTGTGTGTGTAGGTATGTGGTGTGTTTGTGTGTAGGTATGTGGTCTGTGTGTGTGTAGGTCTGTGATGTGTGTGTGTGTAAGTCTGTGTAGGTCTGTGGTCTGTGTGTGTAGGTCTGTTGTCTGTGTGTGTAAATCTGTGTAGGTCTGTGGTCTGTGTGTAGGTCTGTGATCTGTGTGTGTAGGTGTGTGGTCTGTGTGTGTGTAGGTCTGTGATCTGTGTGTGTAGGTCTGTGGTTTGTGTTGTGTGAAGGTCTGTCTGTGTGTGTGTAGGTCTGTGGTCTGTGTACTCACCTATTTGTACTCACCTATTTGTGGTTGCAGGGGTCGAGTCATAGTGTGTGTGTGTGTGTGTAGGTCTGTGGTCTTTGTGTGTGTAGGTCTGTGGTCTTTGTGTGTGTGTATGTCTGTGGTCTGTGTGTGTAGGTCTGTAGGTCTGTGTTGTGTGTGTGTGTGTGTAGATCTGTGGTCTGTGTTGTGTGTAGATCTGTGGTCTGTGTGTGTGTAGATCTGTGGTTTGTGTGTGTAGGTCTGTGGTCTGCATGTTTAGGTCTGTGGTCTGTGTGTGTGTGTAGGTCTGTGGTCTGTGTGTGTGTAGGTCTGTGGTCTGTACTCACCTAATTGTGGTTGCAGGGGTCGAGACTCAGCTCCTGGCCCCGCCTCTTCACTGATTGCTACTGGGTCCCCTCTCTCCCTGCTCCATGAGCTTTATCATACCTCGTCTTAAAGCTATGTATGGTTCCTGCCTCCACTACATCACTTGCTAGACTGTTCCACTTCCTGACTACTCTATGGCTGAAGAAATACTTCCTAACATCCTTTTGACTCATCTGAGTCTTCAACTTCCAATTGTGACCCCTTGTTTCTGTGTCCCCTCTCTTGAACATCCTGTCTCTGTCCACCTTATATATTTCTTGCAAAATTTTGTACATATGTCGTTATCATGTCTTCCCTAACCCTCCTGTCCTCCAGTGTCATCAGGCCTATTTCCCTTAACCTTTTTTTGTAGGACATTCCCCTTAGCTCTGGAACTAGCCTTGTTGCAAACCTTTGCACTTTCTCTAATTTCTTGACGTGCTTGACCAGGTGTGGGTTCCAAACTGGTGCTGCATACTCCAGTATGGGCTTGACGTACACGGTGTACAGTGCCTTGAACGATTCCTTACTGAGGTATCAGAACGCTATTCTCAGGTTTGCCAGGCAGCCATATGTTGCAGCAGTTATCTGGTTGATGTGTACTTCTGGAGACATGCTTAGTATTATACTCACCCCAAGATCTTTCTCCTTGAGTGAGGTTTGCAGTCTCTGGCCAACTAGCCTATACTCTATCTGCGGTCTTCTTTGCCTATCCCCGATCTTCATGTGTCCAGCCTGTCCAGGTCTCTTTGGAGTCCTGCCTGATCTTCATCTGATTTAATTCTTCTCATTAACTTCACATCATCTGCAAACAGGGACACTTCTGAGTCTATCCTTTCTGTCATGTCATTCACATATACCAAAATAGCACTGGTCCTAGGACTGACCCGTGGAACCCTGTTTGTCACAGGCACCCATTTTGATACCTCATCTCGTACCATGACTCGTTGTTGCCTCCCTGTCAGGTATTCTCTGATTCATTGCAGTGTCCTTCCTGTTACATGTACCTGATCCTCTAGCTTCTGCACTAATCTCTTGTGAGAAACTGTGTCAAATGTCTTCTTGCAGTCCAAGAAAATGCAGTCATCCCACCCCTCTCTCTCGTGTCTTACTTCTGTTACCTTGTCATAAAACTCCAGGAGGTATTACAAACACAGGTAAAGAATGGCCTGTGAGACCTGGCCGTAATGGGAATTGGAGCAAACAAACTCAGCAGTAGACTATAATATATATTTTGCATTCACCCTCTGTATACAGATATGTACACTACGTACAGAGAGAATAATAATAAGTGTACACGGTGACAGATGGGAAATCAGAAGCCAGAGAGAGTGCACCGTACTCAACCAGCAGGTAGGCAAGTCTGCTAATGCTTACCACAAGTCAGCCACGTTGCTTCAGCTTTTGTGGGCTTACCTGTAATTGGACAATGAACCAAGGTACTGATTTAACGATGGGTACCCTATCGATTGTTAAACCTTTAGCACCCAGTTCGCTGGTTGGGAGGCAGCCTATATGGGAGTGTGACATACGCCGAATAAATTGTAACATACTCTTTGCATGCCACAGTAGGTCTGTTCTCTATGTGTAGGTCTGTGGTCTGTGTGTGTAGGTCTATGCTGTGTGTATGTGTGGGTCTGTGGTGTGTGTGTGTGTACATCTGTGGTCTGCATGTGTAGGTCTGTGGTCTGTGTGTGTGTACATCTGTGGTCTGCATGTGTAGGCCTGTGGTCTGTGTGTGTAGGTCTGTGGTCTGTGTGCAGGTCTGTGCTGTGTGTATGTGTGTAGGTCTGTGGTGTGTGTGTGTACATCTGTGGTCTGCATGTGTAGGTCTGTGGTATGTGTAGGTCTGTGGTCTGTGTGTGCAGGTCTGTGTTGCATGTGTGTGTGTGAGTCTGTGCTGTGTTGCATGTGTGTGTGTAGGTCTGTGCTGTGTTGCATGTGTGTGTAGGTCTGTGCTGTGTTGCATGTGTGTGTGTAGGTCTGTGCTGTGTTGCATGTGTGTGTATGGGTTTGTGCTGTGTTGCATGTGTGTGTGTAGGTCTGTGCTGTGTTGCATGTGTGTAGGTCTGTACTCACCTAATTGTACTCACCTAATTGTGGTTGCAGGGGTCGAGTCTCAGCTCCTGGCCCCGCCTCTTCGCTGTCTGCTACTGGGTCTCTGCTCTCCCTGCTCCATGAGCTTTATCATACCTTGTCTTAAAACTATGTATGGTTCCTGCCTCCACTATATCTTTCTCTAGTCCATTCCACTTCCTGACTACTCTGTGGCTGAAGAAGTGTTTCCTGACATCCCTTTGACTCATCTGAGTCTTCAGCTTCCAGTTGTGTCCCCTTGTATCTGTGTTCCCTCTCTGAAACAACCTGTCACTATCTACCTTGTCAATTCCCCGCAGTATTTTGTATGTCGTTATCATGTCTCCTCTGACCCTTCTTTCCTCCAGTGTTGTTAGTCCTATTTCCCTCAACCTTTCTTCATAAGACAGACCCCTGAGTTGTGGAACTAACCTTGTCGCAAACCTTTGCACTTTCTCTAGTTTCCTTTCGTGCTTGACCAGGTGTGGGTTCCAGACTGGTGCTGCATATTCTAGTATGGGCCTGACGTACACGGTATACAGTGTCTTGAACGATTCCTTGTTAAGGTAACGGAACGCTAATCTAAGGTTTGCCAGACGCCCATATGCTGCCGCAGTTATCTGGTTGATGTGTGCCTCCGGAGACGTGCTAGGCGTTATACTCACTCCAAGGTCTTTCTCCTTTGCCGAGGTTTGTAGCCTTTGTCCGCCTAGCTTGTACTCTGTCAGCGGTCTTCTTTGCCCTTCTCCGATCCTCATGACTTTGCATTTGGAGGGATTGAATTCGAGAAGCCAACTGCTAGACCAGATGTCGAGCTTGTCCAGGTCTGTTTGCAGCCCTGCCTGGTCCTCTTCTGATGTGATTCTCCTCATTATTTTCACATCATCCGCGAATAGAGACACTTCTGAGTCTATCCCATCCGTCATGTCATTTACATAAACCAGGAATAACACTGGTCCTAGGACTGACCCCTGCGGTACACCACTCGTCACAGGCGCCCACTGTGATACCTCACCACGCACCATGACCCGTTGTTGCCTCCCTTTGAGGTATTCCCTGATCCATTCCAGTGCCCTTCCTGTTATACCTGCTTGTTCTTCCAACTTCTTTACTAATCTCATGTGAGGAACTGTGTCGAAGGCCTTCCTGCAGTCCAGGAAAATGCAATCAACCCACCCTTCTCTCTCCTGCCTTACCTCTGTTACTTTATCATAGAACTCTAGGAGGTTTGTTACACAGGATTTGCCTTCCCGGAATCCATGCTGTCTGGCGTTTATTATCCTGTTCCGCTCAAGGTGTTCCACCATTCTTTTCCTGATGATTTTCTCCAGGACTTTGCACACTATACATGTAAGTGACACCCCCACGTGCTGTGTTGCAGGTGTGTGTGTGTGTAGGACTGCTGTGTTTCATGTGTGTGTGTAGGACTGCTGTGTTGCATGTGTGTGTGTAGGTCTGTGCTGTGTTGCATGTGTGTAGGTCTGTGCTGTGTTGCAGGTGTGTGTGTGTGTAGGACTGCTGTGTTTCATGTGTGTGTGTGTAGGACTGCTGTGTTGCATGTGTGTGTGTAGGTCTGTGCTGTGTTGCATGTGTGTAGGTCTGTGCTGTGTTGCAGGTGTGTAGGTCTGTGCTGTGTTGCAGGTGTGTGTGTGTGTAGGACTGCTGTGTTTCATGTGTGTGTGTGTAGGACTGCTGTGTTGCATGTGTGTGTGTAGGTCTGTGCTGTGTTGCATGTGTGTGTGTAGGTCTGTGCTGTGTTGCATGTGTGTGTGTAGGTCTGTGCTGTGTTGCATGTGTGTGTATAGGTTTGTGCTGTGTTGTATGTGTGTGTAGGTCTATGCTGTGTTGCATGTGTGTGTGTAGGTTTGTGCTGTGTTGCATGTGTGTGTGTGTAGGTCTGTGCTGTGTTGCATGTGTGTTAGTTAGTTAGTTACCATTTTGTCCTAGGCACATGTCGATTAGACACTGGGCCTGTTGTATGTATGTGTGTGTGTGTGTGTGTGTGTGTAAGGAAACACTTCGAAATGTTTCCGTGTGTAGGTCTGTGCTGTGTTGCATGTGTGTGTATAGGTCTGTGCTGTGTTGCATGTGTGTGTGTAGGTCTGTGCTGTGTTGCATGTGTGTGTGTAGGTCTGTGCTGTGTTGCATGTGTGTGTGTAGGTCTGTGCTGTGTTGCATGTGTGTGTATAGGTTTGTGCTGTGTTGTATGTGTGTGTAGGTCTATGCTGTGTTGCATGTGTGTGTGTAGGTTTGTGCTGTGTTGCATGTGTGTGTGTGTAGGTCTGTGCTGTGTTGCATGTGTGTTAGTTAGTTAGTTACCATTTTGTCCTAGGCACATGTCGATTAGACACTGGGCCTGTTGTATGTATGTGGGGTGTGTGTTGTGTGTGTAGGAAACACTTAAATGTTTCCGTGTGTAGGTCTGTGCTGTGTGCATGTGTGTGTATAGGTCTGTGCTGTAGTTGCATGTGTGTGTGTAGGTCTGTGCTGTGTTGCATGTGTGTGTAGGTCTGTGCTGTGTTGCATGTTTGTGTGTAGGTCTGTGCTGGTTGCATTGTGTGTATAGGTTTGTGCTGTGTTGCATGTGTGTGTGTAGGTCTGTGCTGTGTTGCATGTGTGTGTATAGGTCTGTGCTGTGTTGCATGTGTGTGTGTAGGTCTGTGCTGTGTTGCATGTGTGTGTGTGTAGGTCTGTGCTGTGTTGCATGGGTGTGTGTGTAGGTCTGTGCTGTGTTGCATGTGTGTGTATAGGTTTGTGCTGTGCTGTGTGTGCATAGGTCTATCACCTAGTAATGTTTATTACCTAGTTATCTAGAAACATTAATAAGGTCATCTAGAAGCATCAATAAGGTCACTTAGAAGCATCAATAAGGTCACTTAGAAGCATCAATAAGGTCACCTAGAAGCATCAATAAGGTCACTTAGAAGCATCAATAAGGTCACTTAGAAGCATCAATAAGGTCAATTAGAAGCATCAATAAGGTCACCTAGAAGCATCAATAAGGTCACCTAGAAGCATCAATAATGTCACCTAGAAGCATCAATAAGGTCACCTAGAAGCATCAATAAGGTCACCTAGAAGCTTCAATAAGGTCACTTAGAAGCATCAATAAGGTCACTTAGAAGCATCAATAAGGTCACTTAGAAGCATCAATAAGGTCACTTAGAAGCATCAATAAGGTTACTTAGAAGATTCAGTAAGATTTAGAAGCATCAATACGGTCATTTATAAGCATCACTAAGGGCACTTATTAGCATCAATAAGGTTTATAAGCATCACTATGGGCACCTATTAGCATCAATAAGGTTTATAAGCATCACTAAGGGCACTTATTAGCATCAATAAGGTTTATAAGCATCAATAAGGTTTAAAATCATCACTAAGGGCACTTATTAGCATCAATAAGGTTTATAAGCATCACTAAGGGCACCTATTAGCATCAATAAGGTTTATAAGCATCACTAAGGGCACTTATTAGCATCAATAAGGTTTATAAGCATCAATAAGGTTTAAAAGCATCACTAAGGGCACTTATTAGCATCAATAAGGTTTAAAAGCATCACTAAGGGCACTTATTAGCATCAATAAGGTTTATAAGCATCAATAAGGTTTAAAAGCATCACTAAGGGCACTTATTAGCATCAATAAGGTTTAAAAGCATCACTAAGGGCACTTATTAGCATCAATAAGGTTTATAAGCATCACTAGGGGCACTTATTAGCATCAATAAGGTTTATAAGCATCACTAAGGGCACTTATTAGCATCAATAAGGTTTAGAAGCATCACTAAGGGCACTTATTAGCATCACTAAGGGCACTTATTAGCATCAATAAGGTTTATAAGCATCAATAAGGTCACTTATTAGCATCAATAAGGTTTAAAAGCATCACTAAGGGCACTTATTAGCATCAATAAGGTCTAGAAGCATCAATAAGGGCACTTATTAGCATCAATAAGGTTTAGAAGCATCAATAAGGTCACTTATTAGCATCAATAAGGTTTAGAAGCATCAGTAAGGTTATTTAGAAGAATCAGTAAGGTCTAGAAGCATCAATTAAGTCATCAATATGTATATTAACAAGCCATAGTCTCAGTACAGTCATGTTTATGTTTGTTAACTTTATTGACAGATGTCTGGTCGTTTTAAACCCAAGTGTAGGTTCGACCGGGTCTTTCTGAGACCAACTGAACCCCCGCTGGTCAAGCCTATACACTTTGGTCTTCTGGGTCTTGAGAAAGCCCCGGGCACACAGAGCTTCCCTTCAGACCACTGGGGCATTATAATCCACTTTGAGGTGAGTCTTATGTGTTACTGGTCTCTCAGACCACTAGTTGTTGTTGGTCCCTCAGACCACTGGTTGTTGTTGCTGGTCTCTCAGACCACTGGTTGTTGTTGGTCTCTCAGACCACTGGTTGTTGTTACTGGTCCCTCAGACCACTGGTTGTTGTTACTGGTCTCTCAGACCACTGGTTGTTGGTTTCTCAGACCACTGGTTGTTGTTGGTCTCTCAGACCACTGGTTGTTGTTGGTCTCTCAGACCACTGGTTGTTGTTGTTGGTCTCTCAGACCACTGGTTGTTGTTTTTCTCTCAGACCACTGGTTGTTGTTGCTGGTCTCTCAGACCACTGGTTGTTGTTGGTCCCTCAGACCACTGGTTGTTGTTACTGGTCCCTCAGACCACTGGTTGTTGTTACTGGTCTCTCAGACCACTGGTTGTTGTTACTGGTCCCTCAGACCACTGGTTGTTGTTACTGGTCTCTCAGACCACTGGTTGTTGTTACTGGTCTCTCAGACCACTGGTTGTTGTTACTGGTCCCTCAGACCACTGGTTGTTGCTACTGGTCCCTCAGACCACTGGTTGTTGTTACTGGTCTCTCAGACCACTGGTTGTTGTTGCTGGTCTCTCAGACCACTGGTTGTTGTTGGTCTCTCAGACCACTGGTTGTTGTTGGTCTCTCAGACCACTGGTTGTTGTTGGTCTCTCAGACCACTGGTTGTTGTTGGTCTCTCAGACCACTGGTTGTTGTTGTTGGTCTCTCAGACCACTGGTTGTTGTTGGTCTCTCAGACCACTGGTTGTTGTTGTTGGTCTCTCAGACCACTGGTTGTTGTTGTTGGTCTCTCAGACCACTGGTTGTTGTTGTTGGTCTCTCAGACCACTGGTTGTTGTTGGTCTCTCAGACCACTGGTTGTTGTTGTTGGTCCCTCAGACCATAATCAAACATGTATAGCCCCAAAACCAAAGGGAACATCGGACAAAAGATGGGGCGAATGAGAGACAACAGTGCAACACTTCCTCTCACCACGGCATCCACTTGAGCAATGAGAAGTCACTGTGAAGTGTGGCGGCAGGCCGAGACGTCATGCTTATGGCTGCTACCCAGCAGAACGTACTGACAAAAAAAGATCCCCCTGCATGGTAGGCCTTTCATTTTCGTCACGGCATTATGCCGGGGCGCTTACCCGGCATAATGCTGTGACGAGCACTGTATATGCTTGTACATGCATGTGTAGTGTGACCTAAGTGTAAGTAGAAGTAGCAAAATGTACCTGAAATCTTGCATGTTTATGAGACAGAAAAAAGACACCATCAATCCTACCATCATGTAAAACAATTACAGATTTCTGTTTTACACTCATTTGGCAGGACGGTAGTACCTCCCTGGGTGGTTGCTGTCTACCAACCTACTACCCCAGGATGGTAGTACCTCCCTGGATGGTTGCTGTCTACCAACCTACTACCCCAGGATGGTAGTACCTCCCTGGATGGTTGCTGTCTACCAACCTACTACCCCAGGATGGTAGTACCTCCTTGGATGGTTGTTGTCTACCAACCTACTACCCCAGGATGGTAGTACCTCCCTGGATGGTTGTTGTCTACCAACCTACTACCACAGGATGGTAGTACCTCCCTGGGTGGTTGCTGTCTACCAACCTACTACCACAGGATGGTAGTACCTCCCTATTTGGTTGCTGTCTACCAACCTACTACCCCAGGATGGTAGTACCTCCCTGGATGGTTGCTGTCTACCAACCTACTACCACAGGATGGTAGTACCTCCCTGGTTGGTTGCTGTCTACCAACCTACTACCCCAGGATGGTAGTACCTCCCTGGATGGTTGCTGTCTACCAACCTACTACCACAGGATGGTAGTACCTGCCTGAGTGGTTGTTGTCTACCAACCTACTACCCCAGGATGGTAGTACCTCCCTGGATGGTTGCTGTCTACCAACCTACTACCACAGGATGGTAGTACCTCCCTGGGTGGTTGCTGTCAACCAACCTACTACCCCAGGATGGTAGTACCTCCCTGGTTGGTTGCTGTCTACCAACCTACTACCCCAGGATGGTAGTACCTCCCTGGGTGGTTGCTGTCTACCAACCTACTACCACAGGATGGTAGTACCTCCCTGGTTGGTTGCTGTCTACCAACCTACTATCCCAGAATGGTAGTACCTCCCTGGATGGTTGCTGTCTACCAACCTACTACCACAGGATGGTAGTATCTCCCTGGGGGGTTGCTATCAACCAACCTACTACCACAGGATGGTAGTACCTCCCTGGGTGGTTGGTGTCTACCAACCTACTACCACAGGATGGTAGTACCTCCCTGGGTGGTTGCTGTCTACCAACCTACTACCACAGGATGGTAGTATCTCCCTGGGGGGTTGCTGTCAACCAACCTACTACCACAGGATGGTAGTACCTCCGTGGGAGGTTGCTGTCTACCAACCTACTACCACAGGATGGTAGTACCTCCCTGGATGGTTGCTGTCTACCAACCTACTACCACAGGATGGTAGTACCTCCCTGGGTGGTTGCTGTCTACCATCCTACTATCACAGGATGGTAGTACCTCCCTGGGTGGTTGCTGTCTACCAACCTACTACCCCAGGATGGTAGTACCTCCCTGGATGGTTGCTGTCTACCAACCTACTACCACAGGATGGTAGTACCTCCCTGGTTGGTTGCTGTCTACCAACCTACTACCCCAGGATGGTAGTACCTCCCTGGATGGTTGCTGTCTACCAACCTACTACCACAGGATGGTAGTACCTGCCTGAGTGGTTGTTGTCTACCAACCTACTACCCCAGGATGGTAGTACCTCCCTGGATGGTTGCTGTCTACCAACCTACTACCACAGGATGGTAGTACCTCCCTGGGTGGTTGCTGTCAACCAACCTACTACCCCAGGATGGTAGTACCTCCCTGGTTGGTTGCTGTCTACCAACCTACTACCCCAGGATGGTAGTACCTCCCTGGGTGGTTGCTGTCTACCAACCTACTACCACAGGATGGTAGTACCTCCCTGGTTGGTTGCTGTCTACCAACCTACTATCCCAGAATGGTAGTACCTCCCTGGATGGTTGCTGTCTACCAACCTACTACCACAGGATGGTAGTATCTCCCTGGGGGGTTGCTATCAACCAACCTACTACCACAGGATGGTAGTACCTCCCTGGGTGGTTGTTGTCTACCAACCTACTACCACAGGATGGTAGTACCTCCCTGGGTGGTTGCTGTCTACCAACCTACTACCACAGGATGGTAGTATCTCCCTGGGGGGTTGCTGTCAACCAACCTACTACCACAGGATGGTAGTACCTCCGTGGGAGGTTGCTGTCTACCAACCTACTACCACAGGATGGTAGTACCTCCCTGGATGGTTGCTGTCTACCAACCTACTACCACAGGATGGTAGTACCTCCCTGGGTGGTTGCTGTCTACCATCCTACTATCACAGGATGGTAGTACCTCCCTGGGTGGTTGCTGTCTACCAACCTACTATCACAGGATGGTAGTGCCTCCCTGGGTGGTTGCTGTCTACCATCCTACTATCACAGGATGGTAGTACCTCCCTGGGTGGTTGCTGTCTACCATCCTACTATCACAGGATGGTAGTACCTCCCTGAGTGGTTGCTGTCTACTAACCTACTACCACAGGATGGTTAGTACCTCCCTGGTTGGTTGCTGTCTACCAGCCTACTATCACAGGATGGTAGTACCTCCCTGGGTGGTTGCTGTCTACCAGCCTACTATCACAGGATGGTAGTACCTCCCTGTGTGGTTGCTGTCTACCAACCTATTACCACAGGATGGTAGTACCTGCCTGGGTGGTTGTTGTCTACCAACCTACTACCACAGGATGGTAGTACCTCCCTGGGTGGTTGCTGTCTACCAACCTACTACCACAGGATGGTAGTACCTCCCTAGGTGGTTGCTGTCTACCAACCTACTACCACAGGATGGTAGTACCTCCCTGGGTGGTTGCTGTCTACCATCCTACTATCACAGGATGGTAGTACCTCCCTGGGTGGTTTCTGTCTACCAACCTACTATCACAGGATGGTAGTACCTCCTGGGTGGTTACTGTCTACCATCCTACTGTCACAGGATGGTAGTACCTCCTTGGGTGGTTGCTGTCTACCAACGTACTATCACAGGATGGTAGTACCTCCCTGGGTGGTTGCTGTCTACCATCCTACTATCACAGGATGGTAGTACCTCCCTGAGTGGTTGCTGTCTACCAACCTACTACCACAGGATGGTAGCACCTCCCTGGGTAGTTGCTGTCTACCAGCCTACTATCACAGGATGGTAGTACCTCCCTGGGTGGTTGCTGTCTACCAGCCTACTATCACAGGATGGTAGTACCTCCCTGGGTGGTTGCTGTCTACCAACTTACTATCACAGGATGGTAGTACCTCCCTGGGTGGTTGGTGTCTACCAGCCTACTATCACAGGATGGTAGTACCTCCCTGGGTGGTTGTTGTCTACCAACCTACTACCCCAGGATGGTAGTACCTAAATAACAAAAAAGGCACAATACCGTGACTGGAACAATACACACACAACCCGCACATAAAAAAAGGAGCTTACGACGATGTTTCGGTCTGACTTGGACCATTTACAAAGTCACACTAACACAGAGACGGGGGAAGGGGTATTTATAGGCAGGCAGACAGGGGAGGGTACCAGAGAGTGGGGTACTAATGAAGTAAGTAGTGGTAGTAGTAGTAGTAGTAATAGTAGCTTGGGTGGGCTAGCGGCCCACCCTTGCGGGCCGCTAGCCTCATTGCAGTGCTCCTCTAGAATATGACTGTCTCCACTACTACTATTACTACTACTGTACTACCACTTCCACTACTTACTTCATTAGTACCCCACTCTCTGGTACCCTCCCCTGTCTGCCTGCCTATAAATACCCCTTCCCCCGTCTCTGTGTGTTAGTGTGACTTTGTAAATGGTCCAAGTCGGACCGAAACGTCGTCGTAAGCTCCTTTCTTTTATATGTGCGGGTTGTGTGTGTATGGTAGTACCTCCCTGGGTGATTGTTGTCTACCATCCTACTACCCCAGGATGATAGTACCTCCCTGGATGGTTGCTGTCTACCAACCTACTACCCCAGGATGGTAGTACCTCCCAGGGTGGTTGCTGTCTACCAACCTACTACTACCACAGGATGGTAGTACCTCCCTGGGTGGTTCTGTATACCAACTTACTACCACAGGATGGTAGTACCTCCCTTGGTGGTTGGTGTCTACCAATCTACTACCCCAGGATGGTAGTACCTCCCTGGGTGGTTCTGTCTACCAACCTACTACAACAGGATGGTAGTACAGTGCAACCCCGACTTTCGGCTACCTCGACTATCAGCTGCTTTGCCTTTCGGTCGCTTTTTTCGGCCCAATTTTGTCCCGACTTTTGGCCGGCGTACCAGACCTGTCCGCCTGCCCCATGCTTGTGCGCCTCCCCGCGCAGGCGTCGTGAGCCAGTCTAGCTTTGTTTATCCTTGAGTGAACATTACCCTGCGCACTCATCCAAACATTTCACAATAAATTCAGTGTTTAGTGCTTGTTTATTGATTGTGACTGTGAAATAAGCCACCATGGGCCCAAAGAAACTTCCTAGTGGCAGCCCTTTAGTAAAGAAAGTGAAAAACACGATAGAATTGAAGAAAGAAATTATAGCAAAGTACAGTGGACCCTCGGTTAAAGGCTGTTCCAGTTAAAGACCAACTCGGTTAGAGGCCGGTTTTTTGGCTCCCGGTTAGAGGCCACTTTTCGTTAGAGGTTGTATGGGATGCATCCGTCCGCTGGCTGGGGCAGCTTGTGCTTCAGCTTGCCTGTGTCTCTCTGCTCATTCATCAAAACATTTTGCTATAATCCATTGTTTTTGGTTGTTATTTATCAAGTGCAACTGCGAAATAAGTCACCATGGCCCCAAGGAAAGTTCTTAGTAAAGTTCCTTTGGTAAAGAAAGTGAGAAACATGATAGAATTCAAGGCAGGCAGGCATAGAGGCATAGAGGCAAAGAGAGTAGCAGGCATGCAGGGAGTGTAGCAGACATGCAGGGAGTGTAGCAGACATGCAGGGAGTGTAGCAGGCATTCAAGGGGTGTAGCAGGCATGCAGGGGGTGTAGCAGGCATGCAGGGAGTGTAGCAGGCATTCAAGGGGTGTAGCAGGCATGCAGGGGTGTAGCAGGCATGCAGGGAGTGTAGCAGGCATGCAGGAGTGTAGCAGGCATGCAGGGAGTGTAGCAGGCATGCAGGGAGTGTAGCAGGCATGCAGGGAGTGTAGCAGGCATGCAGGGGTGTAGCAGGCATGCAGGGAGTGTAGCAGGCATGCAGGGAGTGTAGCAGGCATGCAGGGAGTGTAGCAGGCATGCAGGGAGTGTAGCAGGCATGCAGGGAGTGTAGCAGGCATTCAAGGGTGTAGCAGGCATGCAGAGAGGATGCAGAGTGTAGCAGGCATGCAGGGAGTGTAGCAGGCATGCAGGGAGTGTAGCAGGCATGCAGGGAGTGTAGCAGGCATGCAGGGAGTGTAGCAGGCATGCAGGGAGTGTAGCAGGCATGCAGGGAGTGTAGCAGGCATGCAGGGAGTGTAGCAGGCATGCAGGGAGTGTAGCAGGCATGCAGGGAGTGTAGCAGGCATGCAGGGAGTGTAGCAGGCATGCAGGGAGTGTAGCAGGCATGCAGGGAGTGTAGCAGGCATGCAGGGAGTGTAGCAGGCATGCAGGGAGTGTAGCAGGCATGCAGGGAGTGTAGCAGGCATGCAGGGAGTGTAGCAGGCATGCAGGGAGTGTAGCAGGCATGCAGGAGTGTAGCAGGCATGCAGGAGTGTAGCAGGCATGCAGGGAGTAGCAGCATGCAGGGAGTGTAGCAGGCATGCAGGGAGTGTAGTTGGTGGAGTGACTCTCAAGCTGATCCTAGTGGTATTAAAAGACCACAGAGAGAGCTTTGCTACCTGAAGTCCTTATGGAGGGGGATTACCTTTCCAAACACTAACTCCTCCCTCTTTCCTCCTCCCTATCTTCCAGAAGTGAGCATTAGTCTTCAATAAAGGTATGTAATACTGATTTAATTGTTAATTTTTTTTTTTTTAATTGTCTGGAACGGATTAATTGTTTTTTTTTTTTTTTTTTTTTCAACAAGTCGGCCGTCTCCCAACGAGGCAGGGTGACCCAAAAAGAAAGAAAATCCCCAAAAAGAAAAAACTTTCATCATCATTCAACACTTTCACCACACTCATACATAATCACTGTCTTTGCAGAGGAGCTCAGATACTACAGCTGAGAAAAGTCCCTCCCAGCTGTCACTATCTCAGACCCCTCCTTTAAAGTGCAGGCATTGTACTTCCCATTTCCAGGACTCAAGTCCAACTAAATCAATTAACTGGTTTCCTGAATCCCTTCACACAATGTTACCCTGCTCACACTCCAACAGCTCGTCAGGTCCCAAAACCATTCGTCTCCATTCACTCCTATCTAACACGCTCACACATGCTTGCTGGAAGTCCAAGCCCTCGCCCACAAAACCTCCTTTACCCCTTCCCTCCAACCTTTTCTAGGACGACCCCTACCCCGCCTTCCTTCCCCTACAGATTTATACGCTCTCCAAGTCATTCTACTTTGATCCATTCTCTAAATGACCAAACCACCTCAACAACCCTCTTCAGCCCTCTGACAAATACTTTTAGTAACTCCACACCTTCTCCTAATTTCCACATTCCGAATTTTCTGCATAATATTTACACCACACATTGCCCTTAGACAGGACATCTCCACTGCCTCCAGCCTCCTCCTCGCTGCAGCATTTGCAACCCATGCTTCACACCCATATAAGAGTGTTGGTACCACTATACTTTCGTACATTCCCTTCTTTGCCTCCATGGATAACGTTTTTGTCTCCACAGATACCTCAATGCACCACTCACCTTTTTTCCTTCATCAATTCTATGGTTAACCTCATCCTTCATAAACCCATCTGCTGACACATCAACTCCCAAATATCTGAAAACATTTACTTCTTCCATAATCCTCTCTCCAATGTGATATCCAATTTTTCTTTATTTAAATCGTTTGATACCCTCATCACCTTACTCTTATCTATGTTCACTTTTAACTTTCTACCTTTACACACTCTCCCAAACTCGTCCACTAACCTTTGCAACTTTTCTTTAGAATCTCCCATAAGCACAGTATCATCAGCAAAAAGTAACTGTGTCAACTCCCATTTTGCATTTAATTCTCCATAATTTAATCCCACCCCTCTCCCCAACACCCTAGCATTTACTTCTTTACAACCCCATCTATAAATATATTAAACAACCATGGTGACATTACACAACCCTGTCTAAGACCTACTTTTACCGGGAAGTAATCTCCCTCTCCTACACACCCTAACCTGAGCCTCACTATCCTCATAAAAACTCTTTACAGCCTTCAGTAACTTACTACCTATTCCATACACTTGCAACATTTGCCACATTGCTCCCCTATCCACTCTATCATATGCCTTTTCTAAATCCATAAATGCAATAAAAACTTCTCTACCTTTATCTAAATACTGTTCACATATATGCTTCACTGTAAACACTTGATCTACACATCCCCTACCCACTCTAAAGCCTCCTTGCTCATCTGCAATCCTACTCTCTGTCTTACCTCTAATTCTTTCAATAATAACCCTGCCATACACTTTACCTGGTATACTCAGTAAACTTATTCCCCTATAATTTTTACACTCTCTTTTATCCCCTTCCTTTATATAAAGGAACTATACATGCTCGCTGCCAATCCTAGGTACCTTCCCTCTTTCATACATTTATTAAACAAAAATACCAACCACTCCAGCACTATATCCCCCTGCTTTTAACATTTCTGTCATGATTCCGTCAATTCCAGCTGCTTTACCCCTTTCATTCTACGTAATGCCTCACGCACCTCCCCCACACTCACATCCTGCTCTTCTTCACTCCTAAACGATGTTGTACCTCCTGGCCAGTACATGAAATTATCGCTCCCTCTTTTCATCGACATTTAAAAGTTCCTCAAAATATTCCCGCCATCTACCCAATACCTCCAGCTCCCCATCTACTAACTCCCCTACTCTGTTTTTAACTGACAAATCCATTCGTTCCCTAGGCTTTCTTACCTTGTTTATCTCACTCCAAAATTTTTTCTTGTTTTCAGCAAAATTTCTTGACAGAGCCTCTCCCGTTCTTTCATCCGCTCTTCTTTTGCACTCTCTCACCACTCTCTTCACCTTTCTTTTACTCTCCATATACTCTGCTCTTCTACTAACACTTCTGTTTTGTAAAAACCTCTCATAAGCTACCTTTTTCTCTTTTATCACACCCTTTACTTATGGGGAATATTATTTTGGTTAAAGGCCATTTCGGTTTAAGGCCAAGCTTCTGGAACGGATTACGGCCTTTAACCGAGGGTCCACTGTACTACCAAAGTGGAGGAGGAAGAGAGAGGGGAGAATGTGCCTTCTTCAGTGATTCTACGATATGTACGATACTAAAGCAGCAAGAGTCGATAAAGGCTATAGCACCAGCCATCGATAAAATGTAGCAAGTAAGTTAAGGGATTAATCGATAGGGAAAGTAAAGCACAAAATTGACTCCTCCAATGTTGTTGGAGTTATATAGGGCTACTGAAAACACCGCCGTCTGGTGGCCATGACCACCACCTTGTAAGACTTATCTTTCAGTGGCAATTATACACCCAACAACAAACAACACAGTAACACTGTCAGTTAGGGAGAGAGACATATGGCATATTTTATTCATTCTAGAGTATATATCATGTTTCTATGTTATTAATATTGTTTACTATGTCATATTAGATGAATTGTACTAGATAAATAAGCTGTAGAGTTTATATTAGTGTCATCTTGAAGGACTATCTTGTCCTGCTTCCAAACAAACTCTCCTGCCTCTCTCATATGCCAACAAGAGTCTTCAGTAAAGGTAAAATTGATTTAAATGTTCATTTATTCATTAAAATTAGTGCTTTATATTTATTTCTCATTGCTTTCTGTATGTAAAACTATAGTATTTATTCTTTAAAAAAAATTTTTTGTGAATATTTTTTGGGTGGAACGGATTACATAATTGTATTCCCATTATTTCTTATGGGAAATATTGCATCGACTTTCGGCCGCTTTGACTTTAGGTCTAGCTCCTGGAACGGATTACAGCCGAAACTCGGGGTTCCACTGTACCTCCCTGGGTGGTTGGTGTCTACGAACCTACTACCACAGGATGGTAGTACCTCCCTGGGTGATTGCTGTCTACCAACCTACTGCCACAGGATGGTAGTACAGTGGTACCCCAAGTTTCGTACACCTCCCAACTCAAACAATTATGTAAGTGTATTATTGTAAGTGCTTTTGTAAGTATTTTTGGGGGTCTGAAATGGACTAATCTAATTTACATTATTCCTTATGGGATAAATTCATTCGGTAACGGCACTCAAACAGCCTTCTGGAACGAATTATGTCCGAAACTCAGGGTACCACTGTACCTCCTTGGGTGGTTGCTGTCTACCAACCTACTACCACAGGATGGTAGTACCTCACTTGGTGGTTGCTGTCTACCAATCTACTACCACAGGATGGTAGTACCTCCCTGGGTGGTTGGTGTCTACCAATCTACTACCTACCAACACATGATCTTACTTTCCAGATTGTGAAGAGAGGGGATGATTCAGTATCCCAGTCATCATCCCGGTCATCATCAGTCGTACGACCGTCTACCAGCAAGTGAACCAGTCACTACTGATACTTAACAGTTACTAGTGTAAGTTGCTACAGTCACTACTAATACTTAACAGTTACTACAGTCACTACTGATACTTTACAGTTACTATCATATGCCTTTTCCTAAAACATAAATGCAACAAAGACTTCTTTACTCTTATCTAAATGCTGTTCACCTATATGTTTCACTGTAAACACTTGGTCTACACACTTCCTACCTTTCCTAAAGCCTCCTTGTTCCTCTGCGATCCTGCTCTCTGACTTACTCTTAATTATATCAATAATAACGCTGCCATGCACTTTACCATGTACAGTGGTACCTCGAGTTACGATGGTCCCCAAAATCGCCCTTTTATGTAAGTTTATTTTTTTTAATACTTTTGTAAGTATATTTTTGGGGGTGTAAAAGGACTAGTTTATTTTACATTATTCCTAATGGGGATAAATTCGTTTGGTAATGGCACTTGAACAGCATTCTCGAACGAAAAAATATCGTAACTCGAGGTACCACTGTACTATTCTCAGCAGGCTTATTCCCCTATAATTCTTACACTCTTCTTTTTCCCCTTTGCCTTTATAGAAAGGAACTGTGCATGCAAGTCCCTTGATTTGTATTCCCTGGAATACAGGCAAGAAAGGTACATGATAATATACACTTGGAAAACCCTAGGACTAGTCCCAAATTTGCACGTGAAAGTCACTTCCTACGAAAGCAAAAGACTTGGCAGGCAGTGCAACATCGCCCTAATGAAAAGCAGAGGTTCCACAAGTATACTAAGAGACAATACAGTAAGTGTCAAGGGCCCAGAACTGTTCAACTGCCTTCCAGCATTCATAAGGGGGATTACCAATAGACCCCTGGCTGTCGTAAAGAATGTGCTGGACAGTACCTGACAGGTCAGTACCTGACCAGGCTGCCTGTGGTTTGTACTTTGGTCTACGTGCAGCCAGCATTAATAGCCTGATTGATCAGTCCCTGATCCACCTCAAGGGGGCATTGACCCCCAAAACCCTCTCCAGGTATACTCTCTGCCAATCCCTAGATACCTTCCCCTCTTGCATACTTTTATTAAATACAAACACTAACCACTCAGAAACTATATCTCCACCTGATTTAACATTTCTATCTTAATCCCATCAATATCAGCTGCTTTACTCCCTTTTATTCTACCCACCACCTCACACACCTCCCCCACACCTACAAGAAATTAGTCCTCCCTCCTTCTTCTTAGTTTTATTATATTTTTATTATTATTATTATTATTATTATTTAGGCTTTTAACTGTATTCCTATGTTATTCAAATTCAATGTTTAATTATCTCCTATTAGTGTTTATAATAATTTATTTGAAGAAACCAGTGGAATGTTCTCCGTTGGTTGACCGAGGAGGAAGAGGGGGGAGTTCTGGTGCTGGTGGATGGCTCTTGATCCTTGGTATTGGAGCTGGGCTTCCTTCAGGATCATATCTGATGACCTTCCATTGACCAGGGGCCATATGACCCCTGTGGTTCTATCTTCCCCTACCCCATGGTTTATTATAATTGTTCCTTGAGTTACAATGGTGTTGCATTCCACTGAACCCTTTGTAAGTTGATAAGTCGATTATGAATATACAGTGGAACTTCAGTTTTCGTCGAATTTGGTTTTCGACAACTTTTTTCGTCAAAATTTTGTCCCAGTTTTCATTCATCACCTCTGTTTTCGTCTGCCGTACTGAATGTGTCTGCCTGCCCGTGACCACACAGAGCATCCCACGCACGCGTTCTGAGTCAGTCTGGCTTTGTTTCTCGTCGAGTAAACATTACCCTGCGCGTTCATACGAAACATTTCGTAATACATATAATCCATTGTTTTTTTGTGCTTGTTTATTGAGTATGACTGCTAAATAAGCCACTATGGGGCCATAGAAAGTTCCGAGTGCCAGCCCTTTGATAAAGAAGGCGAGAAATACGATAGAATTCAAGAAAGAACTCGTAGCAAAGTACGAAAGTCCATGGGGTTGGATGTGAGTGGCCAGGATGTGGAAGAGTTGGTGGAGGACCACAGGGAAGAGCTATCCACTGAAGAGCTGCAAGATCTTCAACTGGAACAGCAACAAACCGCAGCTGAGGAAATTGCTTCAGAGGAGGAAGAGAGAGGGGAGAATGTGCCTACTTCAGTGATTAAGGACATGTGTGCAAAGTGGAGTGAGTTGCAAAGTTTTGTGGAGAAATATCACCTTAACAAAGCTGTTGCAAGCTGTGTCTGCAACATGTTCAATGACAATGCCTTGTCCCATTTTAGGCAAATCTTAAAGAGAAGCCAGAAACAGACACCTCTGGACATTTTTTGTGCAACAGGGTTTCAGTGACTCAAGTTGGTCCTAGTGTTAGTAAAAGATAAAGAAGTGAAGTAACCTGGATAGGGACTTGATACCTGAAGTCCTTATGGAGGGGGATTCTCCTTCCAAACAATAACCTCTCCTCCCTCTTCCCTCCTCGCCATCTTCCATACGCCAACAAGAGTCTTCAATAAAGATAAAAGTGATGTTAAATGTTCATTTATCCATTTCATTAGTGCTTTATATTTATTTCTCATTATTTTCTGTATGTAAAACTATAATTATTCTCTATAAAATGTATTTTTTGTTAATACTTTTGGGTGTCTGGAACAGATTAATTGGATTTACATTATTTCTTTTGGAAAATATTGCTTCAGTTTTCATTGAATTCGGTTATCGTCAGACTTTCTGGAACGAATTAATGATGAAAACTGAGGTTCCACTGTATGATAAATAAATAATAACTACTGTCACTGAATAAGTAAATAAATAATTACTGTAACTAACTAAATACCAGTATTTAAAAGTAAATAAATGAATATAGGTTTATCATATCAATAAACATACATACATGTACAGTACTTTACATACAGTACTGTACAGTACAACAAAAAGTTTTACAGTGCATGAACTTGATTACCCGAGGATGATACAGGTACAGTACATGTAGTGATATGTTGTACATGTACTCACCATTGCTAGCCCGAGAATACATCATATTTCACTGTTAAAATATTGTAAGTTGAACCATCGTGAAGCGCGGAGCATCTGTAATGGGAACAAACATGTGATGGCAAATGGGGTTTCTTCTACAGGTCAAACTTGACGGAGATTGACCTGGATAAAATCTACGCCTCAGTTTTATGAAATTGTTTACCCGGGTTGAAATATGTTACTGTAATTGATTTTAAAAATACGTATTTAGGTTTGTGTGTTCTAATTTTTTTTTTTTCCAGTTGGGTTGTATTGCAGCATTCCAAGTGTGGTATTGCAGCATTCCAAGTGTTGTGTTGCAGCATTCCAAGTGTTGTGTTGCAGCATTCCAAGTGTTGTGTTGCAGCATTCCAAGTGTTGTGTTGCAGCATTCCAAGTGTTGTGTTGCAGCATTCCAAGTGTCGTGTTGCAGCATTCCAAGTATTGTTTTGCAGCATTCCAAGTGTTGTGTTGCAGCATTCCAAGTGTGGTGTTGCAGCATCCCAAGTGTTGTGTTGTGTTTTGTGACCCCAGTGGAAAATGTGAATTGTTTTTATCCTTGGAATGCATTCACAGGCCTCAGAAATTCCTAACAGAAATGTGCGAAGTTGAAAGTACTTGTGATAATGTTATGAATGTTGATTGATGAATGTTGAATAAGGAAAATGTTGATTCAGGAACACTGTTAAGAATATTGTAAAAAAAAATCTTGTATAACATGGTGTGTTGTGAAGTGTTGCAGACACAGTATTGTGTGTTGTGAAGTGTTGCAGACACATTATTGTGTGTTGTGAAGTGTTGCAGACACAGTATTGTGTGTTGTAAAGTGTCGCAGACACAGTATTGTGTGTTGTAAAGTGTTGCAGACACAGTATTGTGTGTTGTAAAGTGTTGCAGGCACAGTATTGTGTGTTGTAAAGTGTTGCAGGCACAGTATTGTGTGTTGTAAAGTGTTGCAGACACAGTATTATGTGCAGTGAAGTATTGCAAACACAGTATTGTGTCAGGAAGTGTTGCAGGTATGTTGTGTTGCAGGTATGGTATTGTGAGTTATTGTAACAACCTTAGTAAGATCAATATTTTTGTGGCCAAAAACTCTATAACATTGTTAAATATTGTCTATATTTCTGTAGCTGCATTGTTAACAAAGTGTAGACACTGTCTAACACAGTGTAGACACTAACACAGTGTAGACACTAACACAGTGTAGACACTGTCTAACACAGTGTAGACACTGTCTAACACAGTGTAGACACTAACACAGTGTAGACACTAACACAGTGTAGACACTAACACAGTGTAGACACTGTCTAACACAGTGTAGACACTGTCTAACACAGTGTAGACACTGTCTAACACAGTGTAGACACTGTCTAACACAGTGTAGACACTAACACAGCATAGACCCTGTCTAACACAGTGTATACACTGTCTAACAGTTACACTAACACAGTGTAGACACGGTCTAACACGGTACACAAGCTACACCTGGTATAACTGCATTTTATTATATCTCTTGTAACATTTTATAAATTTTAGTAATAAAGATGTTTTGTATGAAGATCATCTTTATTTTTCGACTTTTCTATATTTGATTATATTGATTGTGATCACTTTATTATTGTTCATCAGCTGTTGTTCACGTTAATGTATATTTTTTTTTTTTTTCCAACAAGTCGGCCGTCTCCCACCGAGGCAGGGTGACCCAAAAAGAAAGAAAATCCCCAAAAAGAAAATACTTTCATCATCATTCAACACTTTCACCACACTCATACATAATCACTGTCTTTGCAGAGGCGCTCAGATACGACAGCTGAGAATAGTCCCTCCCAGCTGTCACTATCCCAGACCCCTCCTTTAAAGTGCAGGCATTTTACTTCCCATTTCCAGGACTCAGTCCAACTAAATCAATTAACTGGTTTCCCTGAATCCCTTCACAAAATGTTACCCTGCTCACACTCCAACAGCTCATCAGGTCCCAAAAACCGTTCGTCTCCATTCACTCCTATCTAACACACTCACACGTGCTTGCTGGAAGTCCAAGCCCCTCGCCCACAAAGCCTCCAATAATAATATTATTATTGTTGTTTTTATTTATAATAATGTGGTTTAGTGTTTTCTTGAGGCCAGAAAGTCACTTGGGTTGCCCGATTAATGGTTAATGTGTCTTGCCTTGTGGTGTTAGTACTGGTGTTAGGTGCACTGCCGGGGAATCTTGAGCCAGGCTGCCCAGCTTTTGAAGCATTTGTGGCCGAGTGGATAAGAGTGCTGCCTGCGAATCTTGCCCGTCTCTCTGTAGCAGTATCTAGTCCTGCTGACTGCGATCTTTCTCTGTGATTGGCTGGTTGAACCGAGGTGCTGGTATAATGACCCGGCCCTCATGGTTAAACCCCAGCACATGGTTCACTGGTGGTGAGGCATGACTATATGGGTGTGTGACATGCTGAATAAAATGTAACATACTCCTAGCATGCTACAGTTGTGGTATTACTGGTATTAGTACTGCTGTCAGCAGTGGTGTCAACATTGGTGCTAGCACTGGTGTCAACACTAGTGCCAGCACTGGTGCCAGCATTGGTATTGTTACAAAATGACACGATATCTATTAGTAATAGACATCTCCAGTGAACACTATAAAGGAAAGCCCTTCTAGCATCCAGCCTGTTACTGGGCTTTTGCAACAAAGTCAGTATCCTGGTCCAGTTATCCAACATATTATATATCTTAAGAGGATTGCAACTGATAGGGTACTAACCAACGAAATATATTTAAAAAGTTTATTATCAAAGTTAGTGTCTAGGGTTTCAAAGTAAATAAATGTACATATGATCAGGATGTTCATTAGGTAATGCATTAGGAGGTTAATTAGGAGGTTAGCTCCTACACTGCTCTCATATACAATAATGCTGTGCTGAGGGCACACATATCCAAATGACTCTTAAAGTACCATCAGGTATGAAGTGAGCTCCAGGTAACTCTAAGACTCGACTCAACTAGTGTCCGACTGAACTTCTAATAAGCTAGCTTCTCTAACAAACTGACAATCAGAACAGCTTGATTGACCAGTAAAATGACCAATTTGCAGAACAGCAATATAACAAGCAACAACAACACAGCGTCAGGAACCAGGAGATAGAAAATCGACCCTAACTGGGGACCATCAATAGATCCTCCAAAACAGTCACAAAACTCCCTCTCTACTGAAGCTAGGTTCAGCATAAACAATCCCAAACTGTGGCGGTGCACAGATGCCTTATCAAATTTGGTCAGGAGCTGTAGCTAGAGACCTGAGTTATCAAAGAGTGTCAATGTGACACACAACCCAGAAAAACGTCAAAAATCACTGTCTAGTCTATCTGTGAACAGAGTTACACAGAGTCCTGAGAAGTATGTTTCGTCTCACCACCGAACACATACTCTACCCAAACAGAGTCTAAATGGCGAGAAAACAATCAGAGACAGGAGCCAGGTGTTGACACAACGATGTCCAGCTGCGTAGTGCTCTCGAGGAAGGAGCAGCAGCCACCCACCTCAGGTGGAATCACGTGACTCCTCCCAGCAACTAGACGCCGGCAGTATAACAAGCCTAGTGTCCTAATCGGTAGTTTGCCAACTCCAAGGCAGCTACTACAAACATGAGCATAATATATAGTGTTACATCCTACCTAATAAACATAGCTAAGTCAAATAATGTCAAATAATAGTCCAATAATAGTATAAAGCACAATATTAACGATTTAGCTATTATCGAGAATGTCAGCAATATAAAATTATAGAAAATGGAAATATACATGAAATATATCATACATAAGTATATACATTGGGACCCATTCTGGGGATGCAATAGGTATCAACACTGGTATCAGCACTGGTGATAGCACTGGCATCAACACTGGTGTCAGCACTGGTGCCAGCATTGATATCAACACTGGTGTCAGCACTGGTGCCAGCATTGGTATCAACACTGGTGGCAGCATTGGTATCAACACTGGTGGCAGCATTGGTATCAACACTGGTGTCAGCACTGGTGCCAGCATTGGTATCAACACTGGTGTCAGCACTGATGTCAGCATTGGTATCAACACTGGTGTCAGCACTGATGCCAGCATTGGTATCAACACTGGTGTCAGCACTGATGCCAGCATTGGTATCAACACTGGTATCAGCACTTGTATAGTTTATATCTAGAGCCCCAACTGCTTGATCCAGACTGGGGTTTGACAGTTGTGGCAGGAGTGTGTTGGCAGTGCTGCAGTGCTTGTGGATCAGGTTTCACTGGTCACGTGTAACTGTTCTCCAGCACTGTTTCAACATGAAAAGGTCTGTTGACAGTTACTTGAAGAGGTTGAGGCACAGAGAAACCTTGGTCTCTTAATATTACTTTCCTGAAGAGGAAGGGCTGGGATGTCAAATGTAGAATTTAAAAGAGTATCCCCTTTGTTGACATCTGACATACTGCTATCATCAGGGATTCTCAACTTTTCCTCCATCAGTAACCCCCTCGGCTTGATGTATTTCTCCATTTACCCCCTTCCATACAAAAAAAATTATCACCATCATAAAGGGACAAAAAAACAAGATGATCAGAAAAAATGAAATTATTCAGGTTTTGCACAAAAATACATCAAATATTTACCCCTTGCCATGTAATTTTTTACCCCAAAGGGTAAATTTACCCCTGGTTGAGAATCACTGTGCTATCTGGTGTTTACCTATTTTTGCACTTTATGACTTCACATTTACACCTCATGCCACACGCATTACTGTTCTTTTGACACAGTTTTTCTTTGAACAATCTTTGCACCCACATTTTCTTTCCCCATTGGAGTAACGCTTTAAATGAACCGCTATGTGCTTCATTTTTCGATTCATTGGAGTTTTGAACCAGTCAGGATCATCCTTCAGATTTTCACCACTTGAGGATTCTTCATCTGTTTCAAATCCTGATAACAGTGCATCAGTTACATCTTCCTTGTCAGTGGTTCTTAGTTTCACATTGCTTGTCAGTGGTTCTTAGTTTCACATTCCTTGTCAGTGGTTCTTGGTTTCACATTCCTTGTCAGTGGATCTTGGTTTCACATTGCTCTGAGTAGACTTGGCAGTGTATAGGCCTCCTGTAATAGCTGACTGCCTCCAGTGAATTTGCTTATACCTGTTACATAGCCCGTCATTTTGCCCCAATGGGGTACATCTGCCAGTGTGCCTGGTGGAGGTAATTATCATGGGTAAGGGCTAAACCCGTAGGGATTATACAGCACCTGTAGGGAGGATGGAAGACATTCAGGCTTAACTCAGGGAAGGAGGCTTAGGAGGAAAACCCAGTTTGGGTTAGAGCAGGAGAAAACCCAGTGAGAAATAATACAATATAGTTATAACAAGATAGTGGTCCTGATAAGTCTTCAAACAGGCACTGGACAGGCACCTAAAGTCGGTACCTGACCAGCCAGGCTGTGGTTCGTACATTGGACTGCGTGCGGCCAGCAGTAACAGCCTGGTTGATCAGGCCCTGGTCCACCATGAGGCCTGGTCACAGACCGGGCCGCGGGGGTGTTGACCCCTGGAACTCTCTCCAGGTAAACTCTAGTATGTACTGGCTCTTAGGGCAGCTTGGCCTGAAATTTGAGCAGTAGGCACCTTATCAGGAGCTTGACTCCAAAAAAATATCAAGATGTTATTTTATATTTAACCTCTGACAAATGGACCTTATATACATGGCTCACAGGGGGGAAGTAAAACATACCACTTACAATTTAATAAACACATTACAAGGGTATCTGAAGTTGTTAGCACCAAAGGAAAAAATTACTAGCACCAAATACCTGTTATAGCAGAACCGGCTTACTGATATTAGAACTACCTCCCCACAGAGTTCCCAAGGAACTCCATTGCTTTACCAAATGGGGTTACCTCCCTTGATATAGATGTCTTGATACACTCCTCCTTTGGGCTGCTACTGAGCCCTTCCAAATCCCAGATTACAAGGCTGGTCTGATCCTCCAGGATGTTCAAGGTCTCTCTAGCACTATATCCTCTCCTGAGTATCTCTGGTTGATCCTGCTACTCTTAGCATCTCTTCTAGGGTGCCTGGTTGCTGCTAAACCTTGTTAGCAGCAGAATAATCAATATGAGAAGTTGAAAAAGGCTGCTTAAGCCGACAAAAGAGACGGGAGTGGAGGCTAGTTTACAAATTCCTTCTCCCAGTGTTTTCCTCCATTATTTGAACAGCACTCAAAACCCTGTACACAAACTCTTTACAAACTTCTACAAAAGATGGTCAACTTGCCTCTATAAACCTTATTTCTACTCGCAGTAATTATTGCGATGAATACTAATACAGTGCCTGCTCAAGTGTCATTACTTGATACACTGTACTGAAGATTAACAAATATTCTAGTGAAAAAATATTGGAACCTACAATAATCCAATGAATCGAAAAATGAAGCCCATAGCGGTTCATTTAAAGCGTGACTCCAGTGGGGAAAGAAAATGTGGGTGGAAAGGAGGTTGTTCCAAGAAAAACTGTGTGTGTCAAAAGAACAGTAATGCTTGTGGCATGAAGTGTAAATGTGAAGCAATAAAGTACAAAAATAGGTCAACGCCAATGGAAATAAGTCACTTTGACTTTTTTGGGTTATCCCAGGTTCTCTACACATACCTGCTATGTATGATAATCTATGTAACTGTATTTGTGTATACCTGAATAAACTTAACTTACACTGCACTCAGGAACTCTTGTGGGAGGAACACTCCATCCTGCATCTGGACTGACCCAGATACTGCAACACTTCAGGAGACGTCGCTGCAGCTGAGCTACGAACAGGGCACGGTTTCACATGGGACGGTGAAGCAGAGTAGTAGTCGTGGGGTAGTCACTGCAGGGTTCACTCAACCTGGGGCACAACCTGCTGGTGCCCTCGAGTGAGGCGTCGTGAGGGCTCAGCATCTGAGCAGGACTTCTGGCGGTGTGACTCAGGAAGACTCGACTGGTACTGTCGCAGGGGCAGTCACTGCTGGGAACTCGGCGAAGCAGAACTTAGTGCTGCAGGCGAGAGGGCGAGTCGTAGCAGGGACGACTCTTGATGTGACGTGAATGAGTGGCGAACATTACTCTATACAGGGTGGTCAGGCGGCTCACGTATCTGACGTCAGGACTGAGTCAGGTGGCAAATGGTCACATCGGGGTGACCTGTAACACTAGGGTGTTACAATGGTCTGGGCTCAGACCAAAGTGTGGTCTACACACTAACACTGATCTGGGCTCAGACCACCTCATTGGAACTCAGGGAAAACTTGCACACGCGCACTGAACATGCAGTAACATCATTACATGGCTTGCACTAATAAATGGAACACTGATTGGTAGAAATTAACATGAGACTTTACGATACTGAACACTCAATATTTCTACCCTCAGTCGTTCTTGACATTTCTGAAAACATGTTAAATCGCTCACTATGCGGTGACATCAGCGTGATGTCGAGTAGAAGTCATTGGGTGATGTCGTTAGGGATGTCGTGGTGACAGCAGATAGATGCCACAATTAGCTAGATAGCGTTAGTTTAATATGTTTATTATGCACCCCATACCCATCCTGTGGGTGGTAGTCAAAAGATTACAGAGGTACATAATGGGTCCAGGGACTGGGCCCCAAAGTTTTGATAGCTGAACAAGGTACAAAGGTAATGAATCATGTAAGTAAGTAAATTTACATACGTACTTATGTTTATACATGGTTACAGTCATGAACAAATTATAAAGTAATGAGCAATTTACATGTCCACACCCGGTCACAACTGTACTCACCTATTTGTACTCACCTATTTGTGGTTGCAGGGGTCGAGTCATAGCTCCTGGCCCCGCCTCTCACTGATTGCTACTAGGTCCTCTCTCCCTGCTCCATGAGCTTTATCAAACCTAGTCTTAAAACTATGTATGGTTCCTGCTCCACTATGTCGCTTCTAAGCTATTCCACTTCCTGACAACTCTATGACTGAAAAATACTTCCTAACATCCCTTTGACTCAAGGAGTCTTCAACTTCCAATTATGACCCCTTGTTTCTGTGTCCCCTCTCTGGAACATCTTGTCTCTGTCCACCTTATCTATTCCTCGCAGTATTTTATATGTCGTTATCATGTCTCCCTAACCCTCCTGTCCTCTAGTGTCGTCAGGCCGATTTCCTTAACCTTTCTTCGTAGGACAATCCCCTTAGCTCTGGGACTAGTCTTGTTGCAAACCTTTGCACTTTCTCTAATTTCTTGACGTGCTTGACCAGGTGTGGGTTCCAAACCGGTGCTGCATACTCCAGTATGGGCCTGACGATATGGTATACAGAGTCTTGAATGATTCCTTAGTGAGGTATTGGAACGCTATTCTTAGGTTTGCCAGCCGCCCGTATGCTGCAGCAGTTATCTGATTGATGTTGCCTCAGATGTGCTCGGTATTATACTCACCCCAAGATCTTTTCTTTGAGTGAGGCTTGCAGTCTTTGGCCACCTAGACTATACTCTGTCTGCGGTCTTCTTGCCCTTCCCGATATTCATGACTTTACATTTGGCAGGGTTAAATTCAAGGAGCCAGTTACTGGACCAGGCTTGCAGCCTGTCCAGGCTCTTGTAGTCCTGCCTGATCCTCGACTGATTTTATTCTTCTCATTAACTTCCATCATCTGCAAACAGGGACACTTCTGAGTCTATCCCTTCCGTTATGTCATTCACATATACCAAAAACAGTACAGGTCCTAGGACTGACCCTTGTGGAACTCCACTCGTCACAGGTGCCCACTCTGACATCTCGTCACGTACCATGACTCGTTGTTGCCTCCCTGTCAGATATTCTCTGATCCATTGCAGTGTTTTTCCTGTTACGTGTGCCTGATCCTTTAGCTTTTGCATTAACCTCTTGTGAGGAACTGTGTCGAACGCCTTCTTGCAGTCCAAAAAAATGCAGTCTATCCACCCCTCTCTCTCGTGTCTTACTTCTGTTACCTTATCATAAAACTCCAGTAATGTAATGAGTACTGTAATGAGTTATTAGTGTAATATTAATTGTTGCACAGGTAGGATGTGTAGGCTGCTTTCAGGGCTGACACATGTAGGGAACGAACACAAAGAACACAACAAAACTCACTTCAGGCTGCAGTAGCTTGAACATCAGGCATGGACAATACGTGGCTTGGTGACCCACACGCCTGGTGTTTCCCTCTCCACCCTACCAGGGTCCTCCCTCTCCTCCCCACCAGGGCATTCCCTTTCCATCTTATGATGGTGTTCCCTCTACACCCTACCAGAGTGTTCCCTCTCCATCCTACCAGGGTGTTACCTCTCCAACCTACCAGAGTGTTTCCTCTCCACCCTACCAGAGGGTTCCCTCTCCACCCTACCAGGATCCTCCCTTTTCAACCTACCAGGGTCCTCCCTCTCCACCATTCCAGGGTCCTCCCACTCCACAATACCACTCCCACCGCTGCCACCACTGTAGATGCTGTTAATCTGTTGAACAACATTTTAGTGCCGAAGGGGTAGCGTAGGTTGCAGAAATAAGGCCGTAGACTAAATTGGCTTTATTAGATGAGGAGTGGGTACACAACGGGCAGTGTGTGAGGGGACCCGGAAGCCAGACCGCTGTGGGGTAGGATGTTGGTCCTAGGATGGAAGCCGTGCGAGTGAGGAAGAGTGGACAGTGTCCCACTGACCTCGGCAGGCCTAGAGGGCAGCACCGTATTGCCGCAATATAAGAAACTAACAGACAGCATAGGCTGTCTACATTCGCTCGGCCACCTACCTCGTGTCGTTTCGACACGACAATACTGGTGGGCACGAAGGTGTGAAAGATAAATACATGCAATAGTTAACCCAGGGGGGACTGCTTTCGCTCACCCAAAATTCAAATGGACATATACAATATACGTACTATATATAGTATATATATGTATATATATATATATATATATATATATATATATATATATATATATATATATATATATATATATATATATATATATATATATATAGAGAGAGAGAGAGAGGCTCAAAGTCTCCCATCCTGAGGGAAGAGAAAATTGGCTTGCTCTTACAGCTGTACTGAGGACAGAGCAAGGCGATGTCAGCACTGGAACTAGTCTCTCTTCTATGTACAAGTTGTCCACAGGGCTAGGGCATCAAGCTTGACTGCACATCCTGGAACACTGTACCATCCTCACAAAAAGGTCCTCCCTCTCCACCACACCAGGGAGTTCCCTCTCCACCAAACCAGGGTGTTCCCTCTTCACCTTACCAGTGTGTTCCCTCTTTACCCTACCAGGATCATCCCTCTCCACCCTAGGTGTTCCCTCTCCACCCTACCAGATTGTTCCCTCTCCACCCTGCCAGGGTGTTCCCTCTAGACCCTACTAGGGTGTTCCCTCTTCACCCTACTAGGGTCATCCCTCTCCACCCTTCCAGGAAGTTCCCTCCACCCTACTAGGGTCATCCCTCTCCACCCTTCCAGGATGTTCCCTCTCCACCCTTCCAGGATGTTCCCTCTCCACCCTTCGAGGATGTTCCCTCTCCACCCTTCCAGGATGATCCCTCTCCACCCTTCCAGGATGTTCCCTCTCCACCTTTCCAGGATGTTCCCTCTCCACCCTTCCAGGATGTTCTCTCTCCACCCTTCCAGGATGTTCCCTCTCCACCCTTCCAGGATGTTCCCTCTCCACCCTTTCAGGATGATCCTCTCCACCCTTCCAGGATGTTCCCTTCCACCCTTCCAGGATGTTCCCTCTCCACCCTTCCAGGATGTTCACTCTCCACCCTTCCAGGATGTTCCCTCTCCACCCTTCCAGGATGTTCCCTCTCCACCCTTCTAGGATATTCCATCTCCACCCTTCCAGGATGTTCGCTCTCCACCCTTCCAGGATGTTCCCTCTCCACCTTTCCAGGATGTTCCCTCTCCACCCTTCCAGGATGTTCCCTCTCCACCCTTCCAGGATGTTCCCTCTCCACCCTTCCAGGATGTTCCCTCTCCACCCTTCCAGGATGTTTCCTCTCCGCCCTTCCAGGATGTTCCTTCTCCACCCTTCCAGGATGTTCCCTCTCCACCCTTCCAGGATGTTCCCTCTCCACCCTTCCAGGGTGTTCCCTCTCCACCCTTCCAGGATGTTCCCTCTCCGCCCTTCCAGGATGTTCCCTCTCCACCCCTCCATTATGTTCCCTCTCCACCCTTCCAGGATGTTCCCTCTCCACCCTTCCAGGATGTTCCCTCTCCACTCTTCCAGGGTGTTCCCTCTCCATCCTTCCAGGGTGTTCCCTCTCCACCCTTCCAGGGTGTTCAATCTCCACCCTTCCAGGGTGTTCCCTCTCCACCCTTCCAGGGTGTTCCCTCTCCACCCTTCCAGGGTGTTCCCTCTCCACCCTTCCAGGGTGTTCCCTCTCCACCCTTCCAAGGTGTTCCCTCTACACCCTACCAAGGTCCTCCGACTCCACCCTACCAGGGTGTTCCCTCTCCACCCTAGCAGGGTCCTCCCACTCCACCCTTTCAGGGTGTTCCCTCTCCATTCTACATGGTATTTCCTCTCCACCCTACCAGGGTGCTCTCTCGCCACCCTACAAGGGTGTTCCCTCTCCACTCTGTCAGGGTGTTCACCCTACCAGGATCCTCACTCTCCACCCTACCAGAGTGTTCCCTCTTCATCCTACCAGGGTGTTCCCTCTCCATCCTACCAGGGTGTTCCCTCTCCATCCTACCAGGGTGTTCCCTCTCCATCCTACCAGAGTGTTTCCTCTCTATCCTACCAGGGTGTTCCCTCTCTATCCTACCAGGGTGTTCCCTCTCCATCCTTCCAGAGTGTTCCCTCTCCATCCTACCAGGGTGTTCCTCTCCATCCTACCAGGGTGTTCCTCTCCATCCTACCAGGGTGTTCCCTCCATCCTACCAAGGTGTTCCTCTCCATCCTACCAGGGTGTTCCTCTACATCCTACCAGGGTGTTCCCCTCCACCCTACCAGGGTGTTCCTCTCCATCCTACCAGGGTGTTCCCTCTACATCCTACCAGGGTGTTCCTCTCCATCTTACCAGGGTGTTCCCTATCCACCCTACCAGGGTGTTCCTCTACATCCTACCAGGGTGTTCCTCTCCATCCTACCAGGGTGTTCCCTCCCATCCTACCAGGGTGTTCTCTCCATCCTACCAGGGTGTTCCCTCTACATCATACCAGGGTGTTCTCTCCATCCTACCAGGGTGTTCCTCCATCCTACCAGGGTGTTCCCTCTTCATCCTACCAGGGTGTTCCCTCTACATCCTACCAGTTTGTTCCCTCTCCATCCTACCAGGGTGTTCCCTCTCCATCCTACCAGAGTGTTCCCTCTACATCCTACCAGGGTGTTCCCTCTCCACCCTACCAGGGTGTTCCCTCTACATCCTACCAGGGTGTTCCTTCTCCATCCTACCAGGGTGTTCCCTCTACATCCTACCAGGGTGTTCCCTCTTCATCCTACCAGGGTGTTCCCTCTACATCCTACCAGGGTGTTCCCTCTACATCCTACCAGGGTGTTCCCTCTACATCCTACCAGGGTGTTCCCTCTCCACCCTACCAGGGTGTTCCCTCTCCATCCTACCAGGGTGTTCCCTCTCCACCCTACCAGGGTGTTCCCTGTACATCCTACCAGGGTGTTCCCTCTACATCCTACCAGGGTGTTCCCTCTACATCCTACCAGGGTGTTCCCTCTCCATCCTACCAGGGTGTTCCCTCTACATCCTACCAGGGTGTTCCCTCTACATCCTACCAGGGTGTTCCCTCTACATCCTACCAGGGTGTTCCCTCTACATCCTACCAGGGTGTTCCCTCTACATCCTACCAGGGTGTTCCCTCTACATCCTACCAGGGTGTTCCCTCTACATCCTACCAGGGTCTTCCCTCTACATCCTACCAGAATGTTCCCTCTACATCCTACCAGGGTGTTCCCTCTACATCCTACTAGGGTGTTCCCTCTCCTCCCTACCAGGGTGTTCCCTCTCCATCCTACTAGTGAGTTCCCTCTCGACCCTACCAGGCTGTTCCCTCTTCACCCTACCAGGGTCTTCCCTCTCCATCCTACCAGGGTGTTCCCTCTCCACCCTACCAGGTGTTCCCTCTCCATACTACCAGGGTCATCCCTCTCTACCCTAAAAGGGTACTCCCTCTCCACCCTACCAGGGTGTTCCCTCTCCCCCGTATCATGTTGGTCCCTCTCCACCTTACAAGGGTGTTCCCTCTCCACACTACCTGGGTCCTCCCTCTCCTACCTACCAGGGTGTTCCCTCTCCACCCAACCAGAGACATCTCTTTCCACCTTTCTAGAGTGTTCCCTCTCCACCCTACAAGGTTTTCCCTCTCCACCCTAGCTGGATCCTCCCTCTCCACCCTATACAGGCGAAGGCAAAGAATAACGGAGCGGCTACAAGAGGCCAATATATCTGAAATACGTAGGGAGGCACTGGTCAGAGAAATAGCAAACATCGAATTAAAACTAAAGGAATCTTACAGGAATCAAGAAACGCGGGAAGAACTAAAAGCCATAAATGAAATTGAAAGAAACCCAAAGTATTTCTTTTCTTATGCCAAAACAAAGTCGAGAACAACATCCAGTATTGGGCCGCAACTAAAACGAGATGGGTCCTACACAGATGACAACAAGGAAATGAGTGAGTTACTAAAGTCCCAGTATGACTCAGTTTTAGCGAGCCGCTAACCAGACTGAAAGTTGAAGACCTAAATGAAAATTTGATGAGAGTGCCACAGAACTTGACAGACACATGCCTATCTGACATCACCCTGACGCCAAATGACTTCGAAAAGGCAATAAATGACATGCCCATGCACTCCGCTCCAGGCCCAGACTCATGGAACTCCGTGTTCATCAAGAACTGCAAGAAGCCCCTATCACATGCTTTTAACATCCTATGGAGAGGGAGCATGGACACTGGGGTCGTCCCGCAGCTACTAAAAACAACAGACATAGCCCCACTCCACAAAGGGGGCAGTAAAGCAATAGCAAAGAACAACAGACCAATAGCGTTAACGTCCCATATAATAAAAATCTTTGAAAGGGTTCAAAGAAGCAAGATCGCCACTCATCTATATAACCATCAATTACACAACCCAGGGCTGCACGGGTTTAGAGCAGGTCGCTCCTGTCTGTCCCAACTACTGGACCACTACGACCAGGTTCTAGATGCTCTAGAAGACAAACAGAATGCAGATGTTATATACACAGACTTTGCAAAAGCCTTTGACAAATGTGACCATGGTGTAATAGCACACAAAATGCGTGATAAAGGAATACCAGGAAAAGTTGGTAGATGGATCTATAATTTCCTAACAAGTAGAATATAAATAGTAATAGTCAACAGAGTAAAGTCTGAGGCAGCTAATGTGAAAAGCTCTGTTCCACAAGGCACAGTACTCGCTCCCATCCTGTTCCTCATCCTCATATCTGACATAGACAGGGATATAAGCCACAGTGCCGTGTCTTCCTTTGCAGATGACACCCGAATCTGTATGGCAGTGTCCACCGTTGAAGACACTTCAAGACTCCAAGCAGACATAAACCAAATTTTTAAATGGGCTGCAGAAAACAATATGAAGTTCAATGGTGAGAAATTTCAATTACTCAGATACGGAAAACGTGAAGAAATTAAAATCTCATCGGAGTACAAAACTAATTCCAACCACACAATAGAGCGAAAAACTAATGTCAAAGACCTGGGAGTGATCATGTCAGAGGATCTCACCTTCAAGGACCATAACACCGTAGCAATCACATCTGCTAGAAAAATGACAGGATGGATAATGAGAACCTTCAAAACCAGGGATGCCAAGTCCATGTTGACACTTTACAAATCGCCTGTTCTATCTAGGCTGGAATATTGCTGCACACTAACTGCACCTTTCAAGGCAGGTGAAATTGCTGACCTTGAAAATGTGCAGAGAACCTTCACGGCACGCATAACTACGATAAACCACCTCAATTACTGGGAACGCTTGAAGTTCCTAAACCTGTACTCTCTAGAACGCAGGCGGGAGAGATACATTATTATATACACATGGAAAATTCTCGAGGGATTAGTACCAAACTTGCACACGAAAATCACTCCCTACGAAAGAAAAAGACTCGGCAGGCGATATAACATTCCCCCAATGAAGAGCAGGGGTGCCACTAGCACGTCGAGGGACAACACAATAAGTGTCAGAGGCCCAAGATTGTTCAACTGCCTCCCAGCATACATCAGGGGGATTACCAACAAACCCCTGGCTGTCTTCAAGCAGGCACTGGACAGGCACCTCAAGTCGGTACCTGACCAGCCAGGCTGTGGTTCGTACGTTGGACTGCGTGCGGCCAGCAGTAACAGCCTGGTTGATCAGGCTCTGGTCCAACATGAGGCCTGGTCACAGACCGGGCCGCGGGGGCGTTGACCCCTGGAATTCTCTCCAGGTAAACTCCAGGTACCAGAGTGTTCCCTCTCCACCCTACCAGGGTGTTCCCTCTCCACCCTACCAGGGTGTTCCCTCTCCACCCTACCAGGGTGTTCCCTCTCCACCCTACCAGGGTGTTCCCTCTCCACCCTACCAGGGTGTTCCCTCTCCATCCTACCAGAGTGTTCCCTCTCCACCCTACCAGGGTGTTCCCTCTCCACCCTACCAGAGTGTTCCTTCTCCACCCTACCAGGGTGTTCCCTCTCCACCCTAATAGGGTGTTCCCTCTCCACCCTACCAGAGTGTTCCCTCTCCATCCTACCAGAGTGTTCCCTCTCCACCCTACCAGGGTGTTCCCTCTCCACCCTACCAGGGTGTTCCCTCTCCACCCTACCAGGGTGTTCCCTCTCCATCCTACCAGGGTGTTCCCTCTTCACCCTACCAGAGTGTTCCCTCTCCATCCTACCAGGGTGTTCCCTCTCCATCCTACCAGAGTGTTCCCTCTCCACCCTACCAGGGTGTTCCCTCTCCGCCCTACCAGGGTGTTCCCTCTCCACCCTACCAGGGTGTTCCCTCTCCATCCTACCAGGGTGTTCCCTCTCCACCCTACCAGAGTGTTCCCTCTCCACCCTACCAGAGTGTTCCCTCTCCACCCTACCAGAGTGTTCCCTCTCCACCCTACCAGAGTGTTCCCTCTCCACCCTACCAGGGATTTCCCTCTCCACCCTACAAGAGTGTTCCCTCTCCATCCTACCAGGGTGTTCCCTCTCCACCCTACCAGAGTGTTCTCTCTCCATCCTACCAGGGTGTTCCCTCTCCACCCTACCAGAGTGTTTCCTCTCCATCCTACCAGAGTGTTCCCTCTCCATCCTACCAGGGTGTTCCCTCTCCACCCTACCAGAGTGTTTCCTCTCCATCCTACCAGGGTGTTCCCTCTCTATCCTACCAGAGTGTTCCCTCTCCATCCTGCCAGGGTGTTCCCTCTCCATCCTACCAGGGTGTTCACTCTCCACCCTACCAGAGTGTTCCCTCTTCATCCTACCAGGGTGTTCCCTCTCCACCCTACCAGAGTGTTCCCTCTCCATCCTACCAGAGTGTTCCCTCTCCATCCTACCAGGGTGTTCCCTCTCTATCCTACCAGAGTGTTCCCTCTCCATCCTACCAGGGTGTTCCCTCTCCATCCTACCAGGGTGTTCACTCTCCACCCTACCAGAGTGTTCCCTCTTCATCCTACCAGGGTGTTCCCTCTCCACCATACCAGAGTGTTCCCTCTCCATCCTACCAGGGTGTTCCTTCTTTACCCTACCAGAGTGTTCCCTCTCCACCCTACCAGAGTGTTTCCTCTCCATCCTACCAGGGTGTTAACTCTCCATCCTACCAGAGTGTTCCCTCTCCATCCTACCAGGGTGTTCCTTCTTTACCCTACCAGAGTGTTCCCTCTCCACCCTAGCAGAGTGTTTCCTCTCCATCCTACCAGGGTGTTCCCTCTCCATCCTACCAGGGTGTTCCCTCTTCATCCTACCAGGGTGTTCCCTCTCCACCCTACCAGAGTGTTCCCTCTCCATCTTACCAGGGTGTTCCTTCTTTACCCTACCAGAGTGTTCCCTCTCCATCCTACCAGGGTGTTCCCTCTCCACCCTACCAGGGTGTTCCCTCTCCACCCTACCAGAGTGTTCCCTCTCTATCCTACCAGGGTGTTCCCTCTCCATCCTACCAGGGTGTTCCCTCTCCATCCTACCAGAGTGTTCCCTCTCCATCCTACCAGGGTGTTCACTCTCCATCCTACCAGGGTGTTCCCTCTCCATCCTACCAGGGTGTTCCCTCTCCATCCTACCAGAGTGTTCCCTCTCCACCCTACCAGGGTGTTCCCTCTCCACCCTACCAGGGTGTTCCCTCTCCATCCTACCAGGGTGTTCCTCTCCATCCTAACAGGGTGTTCCCTCTCCACCCTACCAGGGTGTTCCCTCTCCATCCTACCAGGGTGTTCCTCTCCATCCTACCAGAGTGTTCCCTCTCTATCCTACCAGGGTGTTCACTCTCCATCCTACCAGGGTGTTCCCTCTCCATCCTACCAGGGTGTTCCCTCTCCATCCTACCAGAGTGTTCCCTCTCCACCCTACCAGGGTGTTCCCTCTCCATCCTACCAGGATGTTCCCTCTCCATCCTAACAGGGTGTTCCCTCTCCACCCTACCAGGGTGTTCCTTCTCCATCCTACCAGGGTGTTCCCTCTCCATCCTACCAGGGTGTTCCCTCTCCATCCTACCAGGGTGTTCTTTCTCCATCCTACCAGAGTGTTCCCTCTCCATCCTAACAGGGTGTTCCCTCTCCATCCTACCAGGGTGTTCCCTCTCCATCCTACCAGGGTGTTCCCTCTTCACCCTACCAGGGTGTTCCCTCTCCATCCTACCAGGGTGTTCCCTCTCCATCCTACCAGGGTGTTCCCTCTCCATCCTACCAGGGTGTTCCCTCTCCATCCTACCAGGGTGTTCCTCTCCATCCTACCAGGGTGTTCCCTCTCCACCTTACCAGGATGTTCCCTCTCCATCCTTCCAGGGTGTTCCCTCTCCACCCTACCAGGGTGTTCCCTCATCATCCTACCACGGTGTTCCCTCTCCATCCTACCACGGTGTTCCCTCTCCATCCTACCAGGGTGTTCCCTCTCCATCCTACCAGGGTGTTCCCTCTCCATCCTACCAGGGTGTTCCCTCTCCATCCTACCAGGGTGTTCCCTCTCCATCCTACCAGGGTGTTCCCTCTCCATCCTACCAGGGTGTTCCCTCTCCATCCTACCAGGGTGTTCCCTCTCCATCCTACCAGGGTGTTCCCTCTCCACCCTACCAGGGTGTTCCCTCTCCATCCTACCTGGGTGTTCCCTCTCCACTCTACCAGGTTTATCCCTCTCCACCCTACCAGGGTGTTCACTGGAACCTGACAATGCTCACAGAGAGGGGCAGGGAGCCTCTCCATGAGATACCCGTGAGTAAGACGAGTGTGGCCGATGCGAAGACGGGAGAGTGTAGTCTCCCAACCTCGACATTGGTGACAAGAAGAAGGCCAGAAACCTATACTCGGTTTAATAGAATGAAGTTTGTTATTCAGCAGGTCAGACCAGCGTTGTTACCAACGGGTGCGAAGGTGGGTAGCAATGACCGCAAAATAGTCCGTGAAAGGAACACCTCTATATGAAACTGGAAGGTCATGTACTGCTGACCGCGCAGCAGTGTCTGCCTGTTCATTGCCCTGTACGTCAACATGACCAGGAACCCAACAAAAGACAATATCTTTATGCTTGGTAAAGATACGGCGTAACCAAAGTTGGATACGAAGAACTAGGGGGTGAGGTGTATCAATTTTACGGATAGCCTGTAAAGCACTAAGGGAGTCTGAAACGACCACAAATGGTGATACAGGCATAGATGCAATACGGATAAGTGCCACAAGAATGGCATACAATTCAGCCGAGGGTAATAGATGCCCTCGTACGACGCTGTTCGGGAACACTGATGCGAATCCGACGCCGTCAGATGACTTTGAACCATCAGTGTATACTGCGATGGCATGGGAATGAGAGCGGAAATGGTCTAGAAAAAAAGAGCGAGAAGCCGCCGTAGGTAGTTGGGCTTTCGCGCAAGGTAGAGGAATAGAACAGACACGGACAGCAGAAACTTCCCAAGGGAGTAGGGAAAAGGGAGATGTCACATGAACATATAGAGGTGGTAGCTGAAGGGAAGACAAGAGTGAATGTAGACGAAGAGAAAAGGGACAAAGTAAACATGGGCGAAGAACAAATAAAGAGCGTCTACTAACATCTGTGACAATCCTATACATGGAAGGATTGTGGAGGTCATGAGAGCGAACATAATAGCGAAGGCAATGTGCATCACCACGATCGGACAAACATGGAATGTTCGTATTACAAAAAAAAACTCATTTGTAATAAACGACTGTTCGGGATAACAATAAAATCTCTCAGATTTTTGATATTTAATATATTATATTATTATTAATATAAAAACATATAATCTGAATAAAAACATAATCTAATAATTTGTGTAAAAGCATATTTATATACACAAAAATCATAGTACAATAAAATATCACAAGCAATCATATACTTAGTGCTTATCAAGTGGCTGTCATCTTCAAGTGTCACACAAGACACAACCAGTGTCACACAAGACACAACCAGTGTCACACAAGACACAACCAGTGTCACACAAGACACAACCAGTGTCACACAAGACACAACCAGTGTCACACAAGACACAACCAGTGTCACACAAGACACATTTCAGGTACATAATTTCAGGTACAATAGTCTATTTTCAGGTACATAGTCTCAGGTGCAACAGGCGGTACGGTGAATAAGCCAGTAGATAGTCTAAGGCCGTCACCAGCACGAAGAATCACTCTCAAGGTCTCTCGAACGTAGCACTCTCCAGTAGTGTATGGGAGAGTCTACTCTCCAGTGGAAGAGACTGATGAACACTCTCCATAGGAGAGTCTGGGTAGCACTCTTCATGAGTGTATATGGGAGAGTCTGGTACTCTCTCCATGGGAGAGTCTGGTTGACACTCTCCATGATTGACACTGTCGGTCCAGCCGGCTCGGCAGTCCAACATCACGTTTGATGACGTCACCAGTGACTGCCGGCCGGCAGGTAAACTACCTAACAGCCATGTTAGGTAGGGGGCCATAACAGTTCGCTTCTACATAGAGGCTTTCAACCGGGGAAGAACGAAACGCACCAAGGCATAAACGCAATCCCTGGTGATGGATGGGATTAAGGCTGCAAAGAGTAGCAGGGAAGGCCGCCGAATATATCTGGTCACCATAATCGAGTTTCCAAAAAAATAGGGCTGAATGCAGGCGAAGGAGAGTTCTACGATCAGCCCCCCATGAAAAATGTGCGAGGGTTTTAAGGAGGCTCAGCTGGCTGTGACAAGTTGCCTTCAGAGAGGTAATGTGAGGTTTCCAGGACAATCTACGGTCAAACAGGAGGCCGAGAAACCTGACTGTATCACGTTCTGGGATACGTGAGCCGTATAGGTACAATGGATGATCAGAGACCACTGAACGTCTAGTAAACGTAATTTGATGAGTTTTGTTACTAGCAAATTTAAGCCCGTGAGTGGTGGCCCAATCGGAAACCCGGTTGATGGCATGCTGGAGGGAAACTGCAATGAGGTGACAGTCAGCACCTGCACAAGCTATAGCAAAGTCATCAACATAAAGCGATGACCAAATATTGGATGGGAGAACAGATGCCAGATTATTTATAGCAAGGAGAAAGAGTGTTGTGCTCAGAACACAACCCTGGGGGACACCTTCAGCTTGGACAAATTCCGGGGAAAGTTTATTACTAACCCGGACACGGAAATGTCTGTCAGTTAAGAAGGCCTTAAGAAAAAATGGTAGATTGCCACGGAGGCCTAAGGAGTGGGCCTGGGCCAAGATATTATACCTCCAAGTTGTGTCATAAGCCTTCTCAAGGTCAAAAAAGATGGCGATAACCAAATGGTTATTGGTAAAGGCATTACGAATATACGTATCCAAGCGCAGCAAGGGGTCAATGGTAGAACGGCCCTTACGAAAGCCATATTGACTAGTGGAGAGACTATTGTGCGTCTCTAAATACCACATCAAACGTCTATTAACCAGACGTTCCATCACCTTGCAAACTGCACTGGTAAGAGCGATGGGACGGTAGTGGGAGGTATCATGTCCCGTAGTACCTGGTTTGACCAATAGCAGATTTCCACAGCTGGGGAAGAACTCCTTGTGACCAAATAAGATTAAAGAGTCGTAAGAGGACTGCAAGGGCTGACTGATGTAAATGCTGCAGCATACGAATATGTATGCCGTCTGGCCCAGCTGCCGATGATCGGCTAGCAGAGAGTGTTGCCTCCAGTTCTTGAAGGGTAAAA